>JAQIUQ010002104.1:125000-137500 GCA_030378365.1 Hybognathus amarus
TGTTTTAAGCATCTTTTCAACACATGTAGAGCACCATAATCATACATTTTTATATTTAAGCTCTAGCCTCTTCTTAAGTTTACTGACATGGAAAGGTAATATTCAGCAGCAGATGATGTTCCTGATCTCGTCAAACACACAAAACCTCAAAATCTAGTCAACACAATAATCCCTAAACATTCAAATTTGTTTTTAGCTGCTGTTCATTAAATCGACTGCCTTGAGGGCACATATCACACCATGAGAGACCTTGTCACTATTGTTAATGAAAGCAAACTGGCCTGCTAATGATAATGATGACAAATTGAAGATCCGCCTAGTGCCTTGGGATCTGGTCTTCTAAATTAGGATTAGTCAATAAACATGCTTCCAATTTGTCTTCTCACGAATCAAAAATATTGGTTACTGTAACTGGCAGGCGGCAAATAATTTCCCCTGGTTTATTTACAGTAACATCATTAGCATACCAGGGGGATGTATTGGATAAAATGATATGCCTTTGTGGATGAAACTCATTGAGGCTGTCTAGGAGAACAGAGACAGCTCTGATTTAATTTGCTCAGTACTGTCTAAACAGATATTAATAGCAGGATTCAATTAGATGCATTTAATTCTTAAATATGGTAAGATATTTTGATCTATTGGTATTAAATGGAATACATCAAATCAAGCGTGGCTCTGAAAGCATGTTAATGACAGATTGTTCCAATTAATCATGACATAACATCACACAAACACAAAGAAAATGAATTTGCTTTGCAACAAATCACTCTCTGCGATGTTGAGGATTAGTAACTTCTTGCATCCAAAATGCATTCAATGGTAATCCGAATCACATCTAAAAACTGATGATGATTGCGTCATAGCAGATCATTGAGCTTAAGCTAAAACACACAGCAAATGTGAAATTAGTTCTGAATGGATTCCACGGCCACAAATGTCCCTCAGATCTTCACTTTGAATGGCCTGTATATACACACTTCACTAAATACCTTAGGCTGCATCTGAAATTGCTTTCAAATTAAGTACCAGTATGCGATTTCAGACACAGCCAATGTTTCTATGTCAATATTATTCTTTGTGCCAAGGCCACTGTAAAAAAAAAGGTTATGCCAAATTTAGTCATGAAATGCATTTAATGGGTAACTTTAAAAGGATAGTTCACCCAAAAATAAAAATTCTGTCAGTAATTACACACTCTCATGTCTGTTCCAACCCGTAAAGGCCGCACACACTGGATGATCGGGGCGCCGTTCATCGTTGAGCGTTTTTCAGACACGTTTTTTTGTCTTCACACCCAAGCGTTTTTCGCTGACGATGAGCCGAGTGAACATGCAAATTCATTCCGACATTAGGCGCCAATTTGCTCTGCAATACCACTCCATAACAGTTATCTTTTATCAAGATGTGTGTTGTCCCTGTTGCGTTTGTCAAATAGTTATTTATGTTCTAGCACCAACGAGAACAGCAGCTCTACATTCATCTTGCCTTGCATCTTCCTCGTCTTATTTCTTCCTGGCTGTGTAGACCATAGATATGTATATAAAGGCTAGATGTGTTACGGCGGAGTTTCCATCGTCATCACCGGCGGCCATCTTGTCACAGGTAAGCTGATGTAAGATGAGTGGTCAACACGAACACAAATACTCTCATCTTGTTGAAATCTTGACGGATTTTCAAACGGTTTGGTTTCTTACAAACGTTATTAACGAGGCTATTATTCATTCTATTTATACACTTATTATTCAGTAAGTATGCTGTGTCATAGCTACATATCTAACGTCTATAACAAACCAAACCGTTTGAAAGTCGGTAGAAAATTGAGCAAGTTATGTTTATTTAAATAGTACGTGTACCACTAACACAATGTTACGAGTGAGCGAGCTGCCTGTGACAAGATGGCCGCGCAGGTGCAAGACGTCGACCTCCATTGGTCAGCAGCACGGACGACACATCTAGCCTTTATATACATATCTATGGTGTAGACGACGGCAAGCATATTTCTTCTTCACCGTTGCATATGTGTGCTTGGCACAGACCGGTTTGTGTTTGAGCGCCCCCAAGTTGTGTTTTACTGTCTCTTCACAAGCTCCGAAACACGTGAGCAAAAGCGGCAATTTCATTGGTTCGGATAGTTTTTGACGTGGTGCATCAAACTAAAAAATGAACCCGAGGCGGTTTTTAAAAAAATATACGCTTTTAGCGTACATGTGTGAACACTCACATTGGCGCCTCTTTGTTTAGTCCAGGGTGTTAAACGTCAGCAAATAACACGCGCGAAATTCGTCCCGGTGTGAACAGGCCTTAAAATTTCCGCTCTTCTCGAAACACAAATTAAGATATTTTTTATTAAATCTGAGAGCTGGATCACTCCTTCCATAGGCTTCTAAGGAATTGAAACTTGCCGGCCCAGAAAAGTTATTAAAGACAACGTTAAAATAGTCCGAGTGACTGGCTCAATCTAAAATGTATCAAGCGTCGAGAATACTTTCTGGTTGTACGTCACATGCATGATATGCAGTATATTTTTAGGGATGGCACGCGTTAATCGCGATAATTAATCGCATCCAAAATAAAAGTTTGTGTTTACATAATATATTTGTGTGTAGTGCGTATATTTAATTTGTATATATAAATACCACACATGCATGTATATATTTAAGAAAAAAAGTATTATTAATATATTAAATATTTATATTTATATATAATATTAATTATGTATAAATATATATAAAGTATATACATGCATATATTACATGCATGTGTGTGTATTTATATATACAAATACAATTATACACACTACACACAAATATATTATGTAAACACTTTTAACTTAAACCATTAATCGTGATTAATTGAACTTGCCATCCCTAATTTTAATTTACCATTAAAAGATTTTTGCACAAAAGGACAAAAAGGGTCACCAGCATTTCCAAAACCAATGATCCAGACCTAAACTCAATGACTTACAACAAGTAGTGGAATGATTTTTCTTTTTTTTACACAATAAGCAACATTACAAAGCTCAGGCAAACATTGTTTATTTTGCATAACTTTGCACATGTGCTGTCCAAAGACAGGAGTTTAAACCTAATTTCCACCAGGACACTTCATACAACTTCAAGGAATAATTCATCGTGAAATGTATGTCATGTGTGAAACCCAAGTGAGGGAAACAAAAACAAACCAAAAACAGCCAAAACGAAATGCTGATGGAATTTATCATTTATTACCATAATTTAAAGCTAATCACAAATTATTAATGAGACATTGCCAGAGCCAAGAGATGATCCTATTGGATAAACTTAAATTCTAGGGGTGAAAATAGGAATGCCAGTGTATCCAGGACTCTTTATTATGTTTATTTGATTTAAAAATACATTAATTCAAAATTCCCATAAAAACCACCAGCATTCCTTAATTGTTTGACTAGGTAAATAACTACAAATAGGCTATATAATGGCCAGACTTTATATTAACTTCTAAATACTGATCAGGAATAGTAAAGGTTTTGGAGTGTTTTCTGTTCTCCTATCACATAGTCCACATGGATGCATATGTGTCTAGAATTCTCCTCTGAGGGATACAAACTGATCTCCCCTCAACATTAGTGTCCTGCATCACATCCACAGCATCATCCAGATACAGCACAGCCTGCTTCCAGTGCGTCTCTGGTTTGAATGAGAAATGTGGAGAGCACCCAGGGCCTTCTCCTCAGCGGGGAAAGTCACAGGTGAACCACACGCACAAGGCGTGAATGGAGGACGAGCCGAAACACTGGCAGCGAAACACTCCCCTCACATCTCGGAGCTGCTCGAGTGTGACGGTGTTCAAATCCAGCTCGGCAAACTTGCACGGGTGGGAGAGCACATCCTCCACCGTCACCGGATTCACAGTGATGTCTTTGTTCATGATGCACTTCCTGGCAAAGTCGGTCATGCAGGACATGTCCACGCCGTACTGTCCTTTAACGGTGCTCCAAAAATTCAATCTGCCCTCCACCACCAGATCGTTTATGGGAGCGATGTAAAGATCCGCCCGGGACGGTAATATGAGGCCACCGGGTTTGAGCCACTTATCCCGGGCAAAAATCACAGAGTTCAGCATGGATTCGTGGAGGAGCGCGTCAGCCCATCCACTCGCTGACAATCACGTCCACCTGTTCGGCTAGTTCGATCGTCTCTAGTGTAGCTTTAATGATTTCTATTCTGTCCTCCATCTGATTCAGTTTTACGATTCTCACAGCCTGATCGGCAATCGAGCTCGCTTCGACTGCATACACCTTCCTGGCACCCGCTTGTGCACAGAATAAACTCAAAACGCCGGTACCGGCTCCCACATCAGAGCACCACTTCCCTCTATTGACTTACTGTTTTTAAAAATGCCCATTCTGTACGTGTTCGTGCGCACAGTGTCTGCAATCATCTCTTAGTGAATGGTGACATCGGAATAGCTGTCAAAGTACATGTAATCCTCTGTACTCCGGTCTAGTTTTCTTTTCTTAGTACCGTGCTGTGACATTTTTCCCAAGTTTGCCATGCGTATTTAATTTTCTCCCAAGTAGCTTCCGTTTCTGAAACGCAGCTCGAAAGGCATCATGGGACATGTAGTTTTTAAACATTACCTTGTTCATCGGAAAGAACGTCAATTGGTTTGGAAACGAACTACACTTCCCATGAGTAGACATATAGTCTTAATAAAACACGCATTTTTTCCCATTACGAATAAATGTAGTGAATGATGATGATTGATGATGATTTTACTGTACATTTTTGGTAGCTTTATGTTATTAAAAAAGTTATAATGTGATCAGTCACAGATAAACGTGACATCTTCCTTCAAAACAACCACATCAAAGAGTCAATCCCTTAATTCCTAACTAATCTAAATAATGGAAACATTGAATAGGCTACAGGTACATGCAAGTATAGTAATCCTAATCAGTAAATTCCTGATATGCAAGATGAATGTACTAGCCTAGCACTTGTTTATCACAACATATCCATGGGGTTATTTAAGTTAATACTGCATTTTGGCCCACACAAATAAGTGGATTAAGCATGATAAATTCTCATATTTTTTACAGTGAGTGTTAGCATTGCTGTCTGCCCGTTTGGCAGAAGTTCCGGGACAGCTGTTTGAAACTGACTGTGCCAGCTGTAGCCGTTCTAACATAACACCAGGGCTCCGTCTGAGCCAAACTGCATTTCCACCATGACGGATAGCATGATCTGTGCTTTTAACCTTAATAAAATAGCTCTGCCTCACCCTCTGGGCCGTCACTCTCTCCGTGCACGCTGAAAGGCTACACACTGACAGCAGGCTATTCCTCTTAAATACAGTGTGTTTTATGATTTCTTCTGCTTTATCTATGGTGATAAATGTTCATGGTTGGATTATAAGATCTGCCCTTTTTTCAGCATTGTCCTCAGGTTGAACTTATGGAGTAGGATAGGCCATGGATGCACTACATTCTTCTGTATCTTTTAGTGAATGGCACTACACCAGACACTTTAACAGAAATTAAAATATCACAGAAGGACAATGCATGAACATGCAAGGCTGGCAACTTTTCTGTGTAGCTCAAGGTGAAAATTACTGAGTCAGAGTGTCACTAAACGTGAATTCATTAAGATGTTAGTGACTATACAATGTTTACATGGTACAATGACTCACTGTACATCCTCCTTTTTAAGTGCAAACACCCACATGCGAAAATTCGAATCAATAACCGATACATAGAACCAAGTCCGCACTCTACATTTTTTTTCTTTTTTGATAGAAAATGTGCATAACAATATAGAGGAAAAATGTCACTTTTGATTCATTGCAACTTTAAAGTGAATATGAAATCAAGAAAATTGACCCTATTTGCTTTCTTTAAGGTAAAATATGCAGGATTTTTGCAGTAAAATATCCAAAAACCACTAGGCCAATGTAATATATTATGTTTAGTTGGTTACTTTCAATATCCCAAATTTATTTATATTTTATTTAATATTTGTAAATCGATTGAGAAAATTGCAATTTTTAACCAAGGAAAACAGGGCGTGTGAGCAGGGGTCAGGAGTCGCCAATGACGTCATATCCGCGTTACCCCCAGTTTCCGCCAGGTTTAGCCTTCGATTACTGCAATAGTAACCACTGGCGAGCAGACATGGTCTATAATTGGTTTATGCTACGTCGTCTGATATGCGTGCTCAACAGCGTTGAGCGTCCCTAGCAGTGTTTTTGTTCAAACATTATGGACCATGGCAAGCCAACTTTGAGACAAAAGAGGACTAAAACGAAGATCAACATCTTTCGAGATGCCGAGAGCTCCACGTCTGCGACTAACTTCGACTTGACAGAGACGCGAGTGTTGCATGTTACTTGAGCAAACAGGTGAGCAAATTAATGTATGTAAAACTAATCAATGTTATATAGTTCAACAACATGATGAAAAGTTAAAATACGATCCATAATTCCGCTTGATATACGCCTTGTTATTGTAAGAGGTCAGCGCCCCCTGGTGGCGAAACGATCTTGCATTGTACCTTTAATGCGCATTGTCTGTCATATTATGAACAATGCATCTATGCAAAAGCCATTATTTATATATTATAACCATTATAACCATTATAGCTATGTAGGCATTGTTTCAGCAAACTAGCATTTAGCCTGGCTCCATTCTGGTACGTAATAGTTAGTTTCCCCCGTCCAATAATTTCTTGCAACTTTGACTATATTGTTAAGGCCATTGCACACTGAGTCCAAAATTTTCGGATGCGTTTTTTCGTGTTCGTCAGCCTGAAAATTAGTCACGCAGAGAAACCTTGCACACCTTGAGTCCGATGCGTATTTATTTAAACCGTTGCGGGAAAAAACGCAAAAATACAAAATGAATTCGTCAGGCAGTGAGAATGATTTTGTTGCCCTCTCTCTTATTGAAAAGAGAAGAAAGAGAAAATATTGCGTTTGCGTCCATCCAATCCTGAAATTGCGCCGAGAGGAAGCACCTCCTTATCAAGGAGCTGTGATTAAAAATTTACTTCAGAACGTCAGTGGAAAAGTTTGATGCTGGAGCCACATTTTAAAAACAAGATCATTAATTTCCGTGAACCAATCGATTCTGAACAGAGACTGGCAGTATGTTTAAGGTATGGAGACACACACATACGTACTACACGCGCGCGCGCGCGGTGAAGCGCTGGGCAGACAGAACAGCTGAATATTTTAAGCTGTTATATAGCCTATTGTACCCAAATAATACATTAGTTATCAAATTGGCTGCTCAATCACACCTTGTAATTGATCCCAAATTTCAATCTGATTGAATGGTTATTTCTTTCATAATCCAATCGAGAGAAGAGAACACTTGATCAAAATGAAAACCGAAACTGAAAGCACTGCGCATGCAAAGATGTGTGAACGAGCTCCAGTCGGCCCTGAATTGTCAAAAAACCTCTCAAAATGCTGGCTATGGATGCGAAAAACGCAGAAAATCGAACCTGATCCGAAGGTGAAATTTTTTTGACGTGCGAAAATTTCGGATGCGAATTCGGACTCGATGTATCGCAGAAGTAAAATATATAGATATCTTCAAAAGGTATTGGAAACATTTTCTCATCCTTTTAAAAAAGTTGATAAAGGTACCCCCCACACACTTTTAGGCATCAACCCACCCGTTGAGGAGAAGTGTATTAAAATGTTGCAATTTCCTTCTGTTTCTCTCTTTCCATATCTCCCTTGGGTAGTTTTGAGTCCTTGCAATGATAACAAAGAACTTCCACATCCTGTGAATGTTTTCACACATTCTGAAATGATTGAGGGAAAAAACTGTGTTTGCACAGACATTGGCACCTGATCTCGTTTTAATTAAAATTGCACATCACTGTTTGCCCATCTAAAGCACAGACTCTGAGCTGATTGGAAGGGGATGGACTGGCAATGAAGGAAAAGACTTTGCTCAGTGGCCCTGAAACATGTCTGGAAAACCTGAGGATGATTTCAGAGCAGAAAGATGGTGGCTTCTGCAAAAGGAAGAGACTGGTTGTTCAAGCATGAGTGTAACAGCGGGAAACCAAATCACTTTGGACAATGAAGGATGTCCTGAAAACATTTGATAACACAGCTCAAACAGATTTTTCCTGGGTGGCTCATGTTGTTTCCAATCCGCCTGCTGAATCTTGTTTGGTTGGATCAGGTTAAGGGTGAGGACATGTGATAAGTCTGCTGTAAGGATGAAACTAGAAGGGGAAGTTGCAATCACTGCAGCAGTATTGGTGGTTTGATTCAGTTGTAGCAGTGCCAGCCTTCCGGCACGAATTTGATTTCTATACTGAAACAGCAAGCACATTAAAATCTTTGGAAACAACCTGTCGAACAGTCAGAGAAATGTTTCTTTCAGTTAAATAAAACAATAATGTTTTCTGCTTTTTTTGCCTCTTTTGAAAGGATGATGTGCTATTGTACATACTGTACAAATGCAGTATTTTTAAACAACCTTTTTTATCAGGAAAAACGGGCCTCTACTTAAATTTTTGCAAAACTCCAAAAAATTAATTTCGAGTGCTACATTACAATTCTCTGCAGTTTCCAGCTAAAACATCTATGCATGAGGTAACACATCAACACATGGGTGAAACTGATGAGCTATGTAACAGATGTACTGTAGCCTACAAAAACACACTAAAGCCAGGCTCAGACTAAAGGAGTTTCAGGCCGATTTATGCCGATTTCCCCCTCCTGACATTTAGAGAAAAACAACAAGCAGCTGGATCTGGTGGGCAAGTGAGGAGAGGAAATGTGGCTTTATGATGTCTCCTCAAAAGACTTTCTTCTTTAGTTTTTTCTCACTACAAATAATACATATTGATACAGAAAGTTGGTGCGACACTGTATCCATTTCAGTTTGGATCCGCTTCCCCGTGAGATCACGTGAGGTGCTAAATCTGGCATGATAATCTTAAATCTTACAGTCTGTGATGCTCCATGATTTTAAAATCTTGTAGTGTGTGTAGGTTTAAGATTTGAAAGAGTAGAATCTGTGAAAATTCTCCTTACGTGCGTGTTGCAACCAGTTTCACAATCGGTAATGATTTAAAAACTCCTTTAGTCTGACCTCTGGAGGTGAACCTAGAAATCCGTACAAACCAAAGACGAGATGTAAAAATTTGATGAAATCCCACTTTCATTCAAGTGTATTTCAAAATATGTGCATGCGTGTCTTACTTCTCTTGCCAGTTGCTGTCGGATTTTGTGTGCCTATGGGGAAATCCTAAGTGCTGACAGCAGGACTGAACCTGTCACCTGCCTGACCATCGTCCGCGGCTCTCCAGTCAGCGTCAGGCCTGCGGGCAGTACCGCCTGCCAATCTGCCCACTGTCACGCTGGCCTATTCAAACATAAAACCCTTCTGAGAAATTAATATGTGATGCTCTGGCTGAAGATCGATTCCAGCTGGATCAATATGGAAGTGCCTTGATATTTTACTCTCGTCAGTGAGGCGCACATTAGACAACAGCAGTTCGTTGAAATCTGCGTTTTACTGAACATTGATTATGACTGCAATCTCTTTCCATCTGACAAATAGGTTGATAAATAAGAAAAAGACATTAGTTGGCTTTGTAAGCTAAACAAAAGGCCTGTTCCAGATGTAAGGCACGATTGCATCTTTATTATCCTATTTCAATATCAACTGGTTTGATTTAGAAGTGAAAAGAATTTACTCCTTAAGATTGTGATAAGATAATTGGATTTTGTGAAAATAGAATAATTTGATTTAGTATTTTACATTAACAACAATAGATAAATAAATAGTAATAAGAACAAAACCAAAAGTCTGTAAAAGTTTACCCAGGAGGGGCTTCTTGCCCTAAACAGGAGGCCATATGTAGTGGGGTTAAGATTGCCTCTTTGAATATTTATTGTCTATGAAAAAAATTAATTTTATTTTGATTTAATTTTGGCTAATGAATCATCATCCTACACACAAAATAGTTTTTAGACTTAGAGTTTTTCCCCACAGTGTTGCTTCATGTTTAGAAGGTATTTACAGAAGATATCTCCCACTGGGCTCTAATCAGCATGGAGGGACGACACACTGACACTGCCGAGCACAAAAAGTCAGTTCCACAGCATCATTGACTCTCAGAACAACTGATATGTATTCTTATTCTTATTCTGTTCTGTTCTGTTCTGTTCTATTCTATTCTGTTTTGTTCTGTTCTATTCTATTATGTTTTATTCTGTTATGTTTTGTTCTGTTCTATTCTATTCTGTTCTATTCTGTTTTGTTCTATTCTATTATATTCTATTCTGTTATGTTTTGTTCTATTCTATTCTGTTCCCTCTGTTCTGTTCCATTCCATTCCATTCTGTTTTGTATTGTTCTATTCTATTCTATTATGTTTGTTCCTTTCTATTCTGTTCCATTCTGTTTTATTCTGTTCCGTTTCCTCCGTTCTGTTCCATTCTATTCTATTGTGTTATGTTTTGTTCTGTTCTATTATATTCTGTTCCGTTCCCCCGTTCCGTTCCATTCTATTCTATTTTGTTCAGTTCTATTCAATTATATTCTGTTCTGTTTTGTTTTGTTCTATTCTATTCTATTGTTTGTTCCTTTCTATTCTATTCTGTTCTGTTCCGTTCTATTCTATTGTGTTATGTTTTGTTCTGTTCTATTCTATTCTATTCTATTTTGTTCCGTTCCCTCCATTCCATTCCATTTTATTTTGTTCTGTTCTATTCAGTTATATTCTGTTCTGTTCTGTTTCGTTCCCTCCGTTCCGTTCCATTCTATTCTATTGTGTTATGTTTTGTTCTGTTCTATTATATTCTGTTCCGTTCCCCCGTTCCGTTCCATTCTATTATATTTTGTTCTGTTCTATTCAATTATATTCTGTTCTGTTTTGTTCTATTCTATTCTATTATGTATTTTCCTTTCGATTCTATTCTGTTCTGTTTTGTTCTGTTCCGTTCGTTCTGTTACGTTCTATTCTATTCTATTGTGTTATGTTTTGTTCTGTTCTCTATTCTATTCTATTATATTCTGTTCCGTTCCCTCCATTCCATTCTATTCTATTTTGTTCTGTTCTATTCAGTTATATTCTGTTCTGTTTTGTTCTATACACAAATATCATGTTTTAAGCATATATGATATAAGCCTTATGCTTAGAACAAGACATAATTTGCCAGTGTGATAAGAAAATAAACTTGATTTAAGATTGTCTCTGAAAACAAGTCTTGTTATCTAAGGCAATTTAGCTTCTCAAGTAAATGCTTTAATCATGATGTTAAAATTTTGTGGTAAAATACTGATTAAGATTTTTTTTCTTTATTTCAGTGTAAAAAACCTGATTACCCAGAAGGGAGAAAAAAACGCAGTAAGAGAAGCGTTGTGGAATGCCAATTAAGCATCAGATATTTTTTGGGGGGTGTTTGGTCTACGGTTTGCCAGCATGAGGTGAAATCTGTGCATCTATTTTTACCTCCAAAGGCTTGCATCCTACTGTGTTCATACTGGACACTATCAGAACATCACCAATTAACAGGCAGGTGCTAATAAGGTAGACACAAGCCAGATGGAGCAGAAGATGAAAAAAGACAGGCTACAAGACATCGCTTGTTCTTTTCATGATCAGAATCAAAATATATTCCTACATGCACACTCAAGTGTAACTAGAGGAAATAGTTGCACAGCACATCTCATAAGGAATCTCCAACCGAGAGGAAATTATTTATATATTTATTTGAACCTTTTTTGTCTCCTTATCTGAATTTGGATGTGGATCAGTAGTCTACACACATACACTGGACAGACATCAAGTCATTCAAAGGAATCTATGGGATAGGTTTCATGAAGCATGATTATGTATCTTTAAGGTTTAATGTACTAAGTTTAATAACAATTGTTAAACACAGCACAATAATCGTTAAACAGAAGGAATTTAAGTTTTTAAGGAAACTTAAAAATAGAACATAAAGTTTTTTCCAACTACTAAGGTCAATTTAAAACCCTTATATGAATCTCTAGTTATGTCTGGCACCATGCACTATACCAGACCAAAGAGAAAGCCAAACCTCTCTAAAGGAAAGACTGAAATTAAACTCCTTGAAATTGCTCTCCACATACCTGACCTTGAAGTTCGGATAAACAAAATCAGTGACCCTCAGATGACTTGGCAAAGAACACAACTCTCTTGAGGGAACGGCAGCTGAGAGGGTTCTTGTGAGACAGGTTCCTTATATCAGACTAAATACAGACCCGGGCCCACTCTCTAAACAGAACACCTTATTTCATAAGCACTCAGACTGAGCCTGTGAAGAAAACGTGAAGAAATAAAAGGAATCCATTTAGCACATTAGCGGGAGGTATAATTGGTAAGATCTGTTTATGTAATTGCACATATTGATTTTGGCTGTGATGATCAGAGTTAAAATTAAATTAAGCAATGATGAAACATTGGAAATTTATATTTTTGAAACCTAGCTCCAGTGTAGTGAGCAAAACAATTGAT
>JAQIUQ010002104.1:140000-147500 GCA_030378365.1 Hybognathus amarus
ACCCATATTTATAGCATGGGTAGAATCCATTCCTCCATTTTTTTTTCTTTGGGAAAAGTACAAATACATTGAGTGTGAAAAAATTGTGATAATAGAATTATCCAGTGAGGTATGGGGACACAGAGATGGTGGAGAGCACAGCATGTCGTTCCGTAACACCCTTCTGCATTCAGCTAATAAGCCCTAAATAATATCCTGTGACCAGCTTGGCTCTTGATCATTGGGATTTGCCCTGTGTAATAAAGTCAAATTAAGCTGGATCAGACCATTTTAAACTGCCTTCACAGTGCACACTCAATGAGTCTCTGGACACAATGGACTGTGCCGGTTGTTTGCTGGCTGTTCATAAACCATTGGGAATTATGCACACACAAGCATTTCCACTGACATCATACAGCCGCTCTCAAATGAATGCAGATGGTTCCTATTTCAGATTTTTTTTCTCCCAATTAATGTGACATTGCTCTGGATATTTGGTGTTGTAAGGGAATACACAATGCACAAGTGTTATGTATTGATAAAAAGTCTTGTTCTGTTGTGGTTCTGTTAGACAAAGGCTTTAAAGGGACAGTTCACACAAATTGTAAAGTCTGACATCATTTACTCATTTACTTTTTGTCAATAAAATGAAAGTCAATAAGGTCTATAACAACATCAGACTTCATTGATTTCCATTTTATGTCCAAAAATGTCTCATATTCTCCATTTTTTTCTTTTAACTGTTGAGTGAGTGTGAACGTTTCCTCTTTACTTTTATGTCTCTTGTATGTTAATTTTAACATAAGGATCATTCATTTTTAGTGTTCATTTATTTTTACTAAACACTCATTCATGTGTTGGTGGGAATCTCAAGTGAGCAAACGGACTGAATACGATAGATAAAATAAGCTGACATATATAAAAATCAAACATTTTTCATAAGAATTTCCTTGTTATATTTTCGATGACTATGCACTTGTATCTTCATAAAATTACATGAATTGATTAAAAAGAGGAAGACGAGAGGAATGGGAGGAGAACTTGCATAACTCTTTCCCTCAGATTCATGCAAACCAAATGAGACGTAATAATGTAACATGATAGATTAAGCACATCGGTCACCATTCTTTGCATAATTTAAACCACATAATGATCTATATTTAACTGTTCAGAATCTCCTCTCAGAGTCTATAAATACAGTGGGAAGCTACAGCGACGCTGACATTAGTATGGCCACACTAATGACCAAATGAAGAAAATGTAATGCTTTTGCTAAAAAAGGCTGAACTAAAGTTTCCTACAATAGAAGCGCATTAGATGACGAAAACCACTCTCATCCTTCTTATCACGTAAAACGTTGATTAACTAAATACTTTCAAAGGACAATGTGCAGGTTTCAGAAAGAAAGAAAGAAAAAGAATAAGAAAGACAAACAAAAAATGTTTCAACTTAAACCCATTTAGTCATTGTTAGATCCGAGCAAACATGAGAGTGCCAGACTTTCAACTTTCAGGTAATGGGCTCTCTGAGTTACGTTTGTCAGGGTTGTTTCATTCGCCGTCAGAGACATGCTTGAATTATTGAATTGATTTGTTCAAGGCATCAGGCAGGCTGAAGTATAAGATCTTGACCCAGTCCGTCCATGCATTGTACAAGTTTTTTTTTTATCTGTGGCATTACAACTGGCAGCAGTTTCAGCCACGTTCAGCTCTGCCGTTGGCCACGAATGAGACATCACACCTCAGTTACGTCCAGCACTCTCTATATAAAGGAGGCAGAATCCAGTTAGTAACAGAAAGGGTTTGCTCAAAAGCTTTTTTCAAGGCATCTAAAGCTGGCTTCCCTCCGCTTCCCAAGGTCCCACTGCTCTTCAAGGTGACTAATTTCATTTCCCTGATTTAAATGACCTTTGGCAGAGATGTTTTGACTGTAATGATTTCCTGTCCCTTCTGCTCAGCCAGTAGAGCGTTCTGAGTGGACTGAAGTTCTGCTTTATGTCCTGGTGGCTTAGATGAAATGTGTAATGAGTTGTGCAGAGTAGTTCAGTCCGACAGAGGTAGTGACTGCTAGGTTTGTCACCTCAACCCACACCTACCATAGTCTCAACTACCATTCACCTCCTCAATCTCAATTTACACTTTGCGGCAGAGGGTCTGGCAATATTTTTGGGTTGTTTTACTGTACTGGTAGGAGTTTAGTGATTGTCAGCTATATTAATATTAAGTTCAGTCATGAAATTCTAGATGGCAAAGACTGATAGGGCCTTAAACTCAATCTGCTTGCAATCCCATTGTTCTCTATGGGGCTGTTTACACCTAGCCACTTCATGCGTTTTCTCAGATTGGATAGCTATCTGATTTATCAAAACGATTCCATTTACACCTGGTCATATAAATGTGTTTTTGCAAAACGGATATAAATCCGATCTTCAAATCCCGCGCTATATGCGGATTTAATGAAGTGCACGTCACCGAAAGCAACAGATAAGCTGCATTTTATTTATCATCGGCTAATTTCAAAATCAGCAAAGACGGCGATAAGAGAGAGCGGCAACAGAACTGGTAAGATCATTTCGTTTCTTTACTTTTAATGAAGATGGTAGTGTTAATCGTCTGCGACTTACTTTCACTTTGATTTGCGATAGATTGCGGCGCGCTGGCTTGATAGGCGCTCAGCTGCTCATCTGAGGTGATGCGTGTCGCAGTAGCGTCGTCATATCTGACTAAAATAGCATGACATATGGCCTATAACACGCTCTCACGCGTTTATTTTTTAGCATTTTTAGGAGTAGTAACATTTACATATGTGGTTTCAAGAACCAGATGCATTTACACATGTCCAGTTTCATCTGGAATGCGGCCCAGACCACCTTCTGAAGTGGTTTGAGCGATCGGATTCAAATCCGTCTCAAATGCGTTTTGGGGGGCATTTACACCTGGTCTTTTCACGATCGGATAGCTATCCGATCACAGAAAGCGCATGAAGTGGCCAGGTGTGAGCGGCCCCTATAGGACACAGCTGATTGGTTCCTGTTCTATCAGTAGCCAATGAGCTTTCTGCTAAACTTTCAAATACTTGGTTAGTGGAACCCTCCACCACCCTCCATTCGTGTATCCAACAGTAGCAGCAGCGTTAGCAGATCTATTCCGCCAAGACCAAACATATTAACATTGCCACAACCATTACCATGCCAAACCCTTCAAGAGCTGTCAGAAATGTTTTCAGACGTGTTTTCAGGCTCTGCTTTTTTGCCAAGGGGATTTTCTGGTGCTTGACAAAAAAACTAAATTTGATCAGTAAAGTTGCACCTGCACAAATGCCAAAACATCTCCAGAAAAAAAACCCTCAGACCCAAGAGGGTTAAACTGAAAATGTTGTCATCATCTACCTACCCTCGCTTATTCTATATAACAAAAAATGCATGATGATTTTCAGGGTTTCTTAAAATCATATATTAGTTTGGGATTTGAACCATCCCTTTGCTTGCTAAACAAAAACTGGAACCACCTGAGAAAATTTACATTTTTAGAATAATTAATGGAACTGTTAAACAGAATGGAATTGCTACTAAGATATCATTAAATGATGTATGAATCATACCTACAGTACCACTGTTTACATTTCTCATTTCGCACTGAAGGACTTATTTTTATGTTATAATCTTTTTATTTGTTCTGCTGTTTCACTTTCTTTGTTTAGTTCTTATTTGCCTGTATTTGCTTTTCTTTTCTTACTTGTGCTTCCTCGTTTCCTTTCCTCTTCGTCTTAGTTCCACCCCTTAGAATGCGAGGACGGTGTATTCCTCGAGTGTTTCCTCGTTTATGACTCCTCAGGGAAGCTTTCTTACTCCTCGTCCCTCACTTCCTCACGGTGCAATTAGAGAATTGAGATGTCCTTGAAGATGGCTGAGTTCGATCGGTTTCCAGGTCACAGGCTGGAAGACAGTGAGCAAACGAGAAGCATCAAAATGAGTATTAAGAAGCACTCTTTGTTTCCATACCTTTTTGTCACCATAGTTAGCCTATGTTAGCGGATTAGGCTAACATACAGCAATCAGCGTTTATTACCCTCACCTGTTTCTAGTTTGTTCTTGTTATCCTGTGTAGGGGAGCGCGGCACAACCTAACACAGGGTTAAATGTAACACGGACCGTTGACATAGTTCGTCAGGGTCAAGCCGATTGTATTTCCCCTATTTTTGTCTTGCTGCCAGAAGACGGTCTCCCGCGAATTTCAGAAAGTTTTGATTATATTTCGTGAAGATACTGGACAAAGAGTGTTTTGACACCATGAAAGTAATTTTTGTTGGTTTCTGAGTTGGGTGTATGCGTTTCCAAATCTAACTTTATATTGCCTTAATCACTGTCTTGTTGGCTCAAACATAGCACCGTTTTGAAACATGTCAGCAATTCCTAGCAACTGTTAGCTAGGCTTAAAATACACAGAGGGGTTAGTTCTAACAAAGTGTTACAATTAAGCTAACAAGTGTACAATGATAATCAAATTAAAATGGAGCCACACTACTTTTCAGGTTTGAGTATACATTTAACTTTGTTAGACTTTCACAAACAATGTTGGAATTTAAAATGTTTAAAATTTAGTCTACTATGAGTGATAACTTGTTTATTTATAAAAAATATGGCCTGTTTTTAATGCAATAAACCCTTTAAATTTTTATTTTAAGCTCATTTGTATTATTATTACTGGTATTATTAATAATAATAATACTAATTGTACATGCAGCTGCAACACATAAATCTAATTAAATTACAATTACAATATTTATAATTTTGTTTATTATTATTTATTGCAAAACTATGCAGCCCTTTTCTATGTCTCTATCCATGATATTTATCCACAATAGAAGGATGATTGGATGAGGGATGTATGGATATCTGTCTATACAGATGCACAAACAATATCAAACTATACAAATAAAATAGTACTGAATTATGTGTGTTACACACAAGTGTTACAACTAACCCCTCTGTCTGTTACAATTTACCCCGCATATGGGGTAAGTTGTAACATTTGCACTTCTGTCACTTTCAGTACAACTGTACGAAAATGGTAGGTCCTAGAAAAAATATTGAAGTGGTCATTTGTAGACAGATGTGATGTTGCTTGTGTAAAAAAAATATTAATCTAACCTAATTATTTTTTAATTAATTTAGCCAAAACCAAAATGCATTAGGTTGTGCCCGCTCTCCCCTATACACATGTTGCAATAGTCTGTTGTTGGTCAGTTTTACATCCCCCTTGTAAAGCAGTTGAGTTTGTCTTCTTCTGCCTTGTTTTGATTTTCTGTGTTGTGTGTTTGTTGATAAAAACTGCTGCACTCAGATCCTCGCCTCATCTCTTTCTTGCACATTCGCAACACACTGGATGTATTCCACACTTTACACTGTAAGCATATTAGCTAATTCATGCTATTTTTGGGTCAACATCTGTAGGGCACAGAACTTTCAGGCACAGATGTCCTTCAGAATTCAGCATGAAGGCACAAGAAGAGACGGAAAGTTTATGATTTATAAACATGTGAGCAAGGAGGGGAAAATACGGATAAATTGTTGAGTTGTTTGAAAATGTATTCACATCCCGCTCTCCCATAGCACACACATTTTTCATTTGTGCGGAAATGACTCTATAGTAGACTTTTGATTTTTTTGACAATATTGAACATTAAAGTTATGGCAAAGTCGTCCCCTGTAGCCAAGCTTTTCTCATAACGCATGAACACGTCAATGCAAAATGAGCATTTTGCAGTACCTGATAGACAAATGGCTTGGCCAAGCTCTCTGGGGGCACTGTTCTCTGGAGAGGAGAAATATTCGATGTCAGGTTGCTAGGGCTCTTTACGTGTGTATTAATACAGGCAGTATGAAATATGAACACACATTTTAATATGATTAACATTGAGTTCTCCATACTGCCTTTTGCTGTCTTGGAAGCATGACCCGGGGAAAGAGTGGCTCTTTAACGTATGAAAATGCACTCTTTAAGTGCTTTGTTCCACTCTATAACAGGGAGGGGAATCCGGAGGCAGTGAGCAGCCTGGAAGCCTTGGGAATATCATCTTTAACAAAGAGTCTGTCTAAGACAGCGCCAGCAACCAAAGAGCTCATCTCAACATTTCAAAAGTCTTCCATCACGTTTCATATCCAGTGGCTGCTCCCAGAGTGTGGAGCTGAATTCAGAAGTCACATTTCTTTGTTTTCTCTTTTTTAACCTGTTACGAAAAGCCACAGAGGTAACTCCGGTGTTAGTAGCCTACTTTTTAAAGCTTCCATGCAATCATTCTCACTTCTTTTTCAAATTAAAAGCCCAAAAGTGTCATGCCCATTCAAACATGCTCCCTTGGGTTTTTGATCCAAGTAGGAATTGTAATGTAACCTCCCAAATAATTTACTAACTAAAGAATGTTTACTTGAAACTATTATGTGAAAAAATAATTATTAATATTTTTTTCTTTTAGTATCTATATCAAAATGTCAAAGTTGATCTTCTTCATAAAGCATATATGCATGCTGATAACTTGATGTCAAGTTCAAAAGGGATTTTGATTTGGTTTGTTAGTTTGTTCTTCGATTATATATATAAAAAAAAAAAATCTGTTAGACCAGGATTTGAACCTATCCCTATTCAAAATCTTTACTTTATCATTCACAATAAATTAAAGGAACCATGACTTTGATATGCAGCCCCTATAATTAAAATAAATAAAACAAAATAAAATGAAACAAACAAACAAAATGAAATGAAAAAAAAAGAAAAAATTAAATAAAATTAAATGTAACAAAAAAAAAAAAAAAAAAAAAAAAAAAAATATATATATATATATATATATATATATATATATATATATATATATATATATATATATATATATTGTGTTTGACAGACACTGGAACAGACATTGTCTCCTTTCGGTTCAGGCAAGCTGTTTAAGGCCAGAGTGCTGACTCAGTAGCCTTGGGGGCTAGAAAGAGACTGGACCACATAAAGCTCTGCTGCTTTCATGGGATATAGCCATACCTGTTTCCCACGGTAGCCTGTTGTCTTCCAATCATAAAGCTGCATTTAGGAAAGAACAGATGAGCTGTTGGACTGCTCGAACACTTCCTCTGTAAGTACATCGAGCTGCTCGGATGAGTCGCTGTCACAGAATACAGAACAATTCCCTTTGGTTAAAATCATACTGGTGGGAAAATCATTTAATCACCCAATTGTTTTTCCTAAATGTTATTAACTTTTCAGAAATAAATACATCTTTCAGAAGCACTGTACTTTTCTTCAGCAAGCATCATAATATCACATCCCAAACACTAATTTAGGTGACTTAAACATATATTCAATGTGTACAATACTGTGCAAAAGTTTAGGGCCAGTAAGATTAATACACTCTTAAAACTGCTGGGTTGTTTTAACCCAATTTTGGATCAAATATGGACAAACCCAGCCATTTGGTAACATTTTTTAATTACATTTTAACCCAATCTTTGAGTTTTTCCATATGTGACCC
>JAQIUQ010002104.1:152500-335000 GCA_030378365.1 Hybognathus amarus
TTGAGACTTTGAAATTATTGGGATCTCTTAAATATAATGCAGACTCACATAACATTGAGCTTTTTCCAGATTAAAGAATTTCGGGATATTAATCAGGTAGTCATATGATGAGATGACAAAAAATCAGAAATGTACTTCTCAAGGAACAAGAAGAAACCATGAAGTTCACATTAAATGTGTAACACTTTGGAGCACAGGTTGGGTTAAGCAAGACTTCAGTGTTTGTTAGATGAACTGGGATTCAAGACACAGCAACATAAATGAAACATACACACTGTAAAAAATGAAGTAACCTGGTTGCCTTAAAATTTTAAGTTCAATGAAGTTAATACAATGAAGGAGATTAATTTAATCAAAATATTATGTTATCTCAACTACATGAATTATTTAAGTTGATTTGACAAAAGAAAAAAAATTGTGATTACAAATCAGGAAAATATTTTTTACAGTGATCACCGAATGCAGCGACATGGAGTCTGGCTAACAAAGGTTTCCAATCTTGGAGTTTTTTTTTGTTGTTGTTTTTTTACTTAAATTTACAGATCCGTTTCTCCAAAAATAACCTCACATTGTGTTTGCAATTTGCATCTGTAATTTTAAACAATTCATGGGGTGTTAAACCAAGACCTTGGTGTTGTTTCTGAGATAAAATGCCATGCAAATTAAATGCTGAATGCACAGCATAGAGTAAAAAAAAACATTTAGCTTCGAAATTTTGTGTTCCTGGAGATATACAACACATTCCTTTATTTTGAATATATATGCAATATGTAATGCCTCAAAAACACAATAAACATAGCATGATTTCAGTGGGCAGACTACAGATTTGAGTGTGTTTGATGAGCGCTGGAAACTGATGTTCGGATGTGTCATGGGAGAGTTTTCAGGGCACAGATCAATGGTGAATACCCAGTCCTCACTCATGACATTTTGAACCTGTGTACAAGGTTTCAACCACAACTATTCAATGCAACTTAATATATCACAGCTCCTACTGTTTTGACAGAGATTACAACCCTCCCGTGATCTAGTGTACAATTGATTTTCGCATTGGTTTTTACAAATAAACCAAAGGGCAAAGAGGGGCAAATAAACAGACAACAAATATTCCTTTAGTTATTTAGTGTGGAAAAACCACACAGCAAAGAGTTGGCATTTGGAGGATTATCAATACAAGTAAAACCTCATTGACATAATCAACAACAACGAATCAGGGACGTTTTAGAACAAATTGGCCAGCTTAAGGATAGAAAAGCCTGTGCACTTCTAAATGAGGGCTTTTCTTTTTAATAGTCCAAATTGCTTTGTACAGGTTTCACTGGCAATGCCTAAAGTTCTGGGACTGCCGTCATATTTCATTTCATTTTGTGTAAAGCTGGACATGTGGAAAACAAGATAATACTGCTTGAATAGTGTATAAACCTGCCATTTTTACACATTTAAAAGGGAGACGTCTTAATTCAGCTAATCATATTTTCTTTTGTCTAAGAGCACTTCATTTAAAGAAAGATGGATTAATTGAGACTTGTTTACATAACAGATGTATCTATATATCTAAACTCTAGTTACACAGACTCTCACAGTTGAATTTCTTTGAATTACCATATTTTAATTAGACTTCCATGTCAAATCTGCATCTTGTTTGGTATCAACTTGCATTTAGGAGTTAATTTGGAATTTACAGCACTAATTAAATGTTTTGGGGCAGTAATATTTATTTTTTTGTTTGCAAGAAGAACAAATATATGAAAAGCCTCTTTACGGTCAAAAAAAAAAAAAAATATATATATATATATATATATATATATATATATATATATATATATATATATATATATATATATATATATTTTTTTTTTTTTTTTTACATAAAGACATTTTAAATGTCTGTTTATATTTGTATTATAATGTTATTAATGTCTGTTTGTATTGAAAGTGTTTTCAACATTTACAATAATAAATATTCATTGCATGAGTAGAAACATTTATGAAGGATCATGTTCCATTACATAAGTAAATAACTTTTTAGAATATAGAATATATTTAAATAGAAAACAGTTATTCTAAATTGCATTTTTTTTGTCAAATAAATGCAACCTTGGCGAGCATAATAGACATTTTCATAAACATGAAAAAAATATATATATATATCTTACCAACCCCAAACTTTTGAATGGTAGAGTAAAAGGCATTTTCAATTTAATTCTGAAAAGTCAAAGTACAAACTAACCTTTCTTTCTGCACTTTCATGCTCTATCTCTTTCATGTCCCAATAGACAGGAGGAGTATTTACAGAGAGCAGTGCGGATGACGTCCTACAGACTTGATTCCAGTCAATACAGAGCCACTTCATTGATCAAACATGCATCTGAATGAACTGCAGGCTGAGGTGTTCGCTTTCACGTCCCAGACGGCCGGTGCTGCCTACCTAAACCTGTAGAACCACAGCCTTAAACAAAAGTTCAACTCCAACAGGACAAGCCCAGGTCAGTAGGAGAGAGGTCATTGAAGACAAAAAGCGTGTATCTCCCATGCACACGTTCGTTATGAGCCAGGTAAATATTTAGTTCAGTCATGACACTCTAGAGGGCGCATGTTGATAGGTCACATCATTAACACATGGCAAAAGCTGATTGGCCTTTGCTGACCCCACAGCCAATTACTTTCTCAATCTGGTTCATTGTTTGCTATAAGATAGTCCTGCAGCACACTATCAGAGTTTCTTTGAAACCCTCAACCTTCCCCAGCTCCACCTGCCTAGATCTGCTACTGAATTTATATCACACATGCTCACATGCTCACGTCTGTGTATGCAGCAAGTCCATACTCACTTTCGGCTTGCTCCGTTGTTTGTCAGGGGTAGCCACAGTGTAATAATACATGTTTTACGTCGAATACCCTTCCTGCCGCAACGAAATGAATTTTGCGAAATGAATTTCGCGCACGATAATCGCCGACGTTTAACACCTCGTGACTAAACAAAGGGTGCCAATGTGAGTGTGCACACCGACGCGTAAAATGGGACACGTAAAAGCGTAATTAAAAAAAAAATCTCACGTGTTTGGAGCTTCTGAAGTTACAGTAAAACACAAATTGGGGGGCGCTCAAACACAAAGCGGTCTTGCCGAGCACAAGTAGTCTACACAGCCAGGAAAAAATAAGACGAAGATGCAAGGCAAGATGAATGTAGAGCTGCTGTTCTCGTTGGTGCTAAAACATAAAGAACTATATGACAAACACGACTGCAACTAAACATCTTGATAAAAGAGAACTGTATGGAGTGGAATTGCAGAGCAAATGGGCGCCATCTAATGTTAGGGAATGAATTTGCATGTTTACTCGGCTCATCGTCAGCGAAAATTGCTTGGGTGTGAACACAAAAAAATCCATTGAAAAACGCTGGCGAATATCAAACAAGACCAAATTAACACAGTCTCATCCCAAGAAGTCATATAACTGACGTCTTGGGACGTCTTTTGACCATACGTCATATAAACATAATTTATCACTTGAAAAAAATATATATAATGTTAAATATGAATGTATTATGAAATCATTTAAGACATTTCTCCTTATGCCTATAATACATGAGTCAAGAGCTCTATAGGGTTCTAAACAGAACCCAATTGAACCTTTTCTCTAAGAATGTGTGCTTTTCTCCATTGCTTGTCTCATGTTCCTACAGTATTTACCAAGGGACATTGAGACACTATTTTGAGCCCCTTCTGTAAATAACTGTAAAATGACTTTAAAAAATGGGTCAGCAAAATGCTATTCGACCTTAGAATTTTTTTAAGTCTGGACACGCTCCTGTGTATTAAACATTTCTTCCACTGTCTTTATGACCGATTTCCCGAATCATTAATTTCTGCCCTTTTTCCCAGAATTAAGAATTCAGAGGCCCCTGTGTGAACCAAGCCCCAAGCCATGTGCTAAAATTAGCACCTTCAGAGAGGAGACTTTAGTTACCTTAAACTGCCTGCACACACACACACACACACACACACACTCTCTCTTTCTACTTTTTTGCTCCCTCTTGGAAAGAAAAAGCACTGGATGTCATGCACCAGTTTGTACTAGATTGGCCTTAACTATACAATCAGAAAACAACTTACCGTAATCAAGTTATTTTATGCTAAGCATTTTCAATTGGTAGTGTTTAAGAAATAGATTATGTAAAGAGTATTACTCACCCATGATGAGGACCTAATGGAGTTGTTACATTTATGTACCAACTTTGTTTCTGTGGAAACTTGTTTTCACCTAAGAGTAAAAAAAACAACGAAAAAACAACATGTAAGATAATGTTTAAAAGGGAAATAAAGTCACATTGTGAGATACAAAGTAGCAGTTGTAAGACAACAAAGTCACAATTATGAGAAATAATTATGAGAAATAGTCACACTGTGAGAAATAGTCACTTTAAGAAATAATATTGAGTATAATGCTTTTGAAAAAAAAGTCTCTTATGCTCACCCTGCATTTTTTTAATCAAAAATACGGTAAAACAGTATGAATACAGTTTAAAGCCACCATTTTTTATTTGAATATATTTTTAAATATTTTTATTTATTTTTTTGCGAAGCAAAGCTGATTTTTCTTCAGTGTCACACAATCCTTCACAAATCATTCTAATATGATCGGATTTGCTGCTCAAGAAACATTTATTATTATTATCAATGTTGAAATCAGCTGTGCTGCTTAATGTTATTATAATTTAGGCCACATTTACACATAGCCGAGTATTTAGAGAAACTAATATTGAGAGGCCAAACCACAAATATCTTCCCTTCTTGTAAACAGGGCCTTTTTTGAGTTTCCATGTTTCTCTTTAAATTTCTTAGGAGAAAAACAACAGACAACAGAAAAGGACAAGAATATAAAGTAAAAATGAATAAAAAGGTCTATAAAATTAACATGGATTACAGACTTTAGTGACTCTAAATATGTTACTCAAATGTTTTTCGCTTCCCATTACCATGCAGCAATCATATTATTTCCCTGTTATTGTTTAAAATAAAGAAAAAATGGAGAAAAACAGAAGGGGAGAGAATGTTAGAGCAGAAGACAGAATCTCAGGAGCATGACGAATGAAAAATTAAAGCTGAAGTATATTCCTCACGACACATTGTAAAGGCTGTCAAAGCGATGACGACACTCCCAGCCTAAGAGCAGGAAGTGTGGAACAGGACAAGAGAAAAGGGGCTCAAATGTGAGACGTTGGCTGCCCGGGTGATGGGACAAAATGCAATCAGAGCCCACGTGCCGGTCTCAGATGGGAGGTGGCGCGCTGGAAGAGCGGAAAGAGAATTGTATCGACATTCAGCGCTGTACAGGGCCAAGCTGAAACCGTCTGTGTGGCTTCAGAGTCAACAAGCACGACTCGGGCATTGAAGAGTTTACCCAAGGCTAGGTATTGATTTCTGTTGAGGGAGGCAAAAGTGTCTGAGGTATAGGAACTGAGAGAGAGAAGCTGTCTTTCCTGCTTTTTATCTGATGGCATTTGCGGCTGTTCTTGAGGTGACCCGAGGTTCAGTCTATAGCCTAAAAGGGTTTCCAATTTGCACATTTTCAAGGGGAAAAAACCCTCTGATTGTTAGTATTCATAATGAACTTACACTGTAAAAAATAATCTTGAAAAAAACGGTAAACTACTCGCAGCTGTGGTTGCCAGCATCATATTGTAAAATTACGGTGTGCTACTGTTTGTGTTAAAGCATATCGCTGTAAAATTAAAGTTTTATACTTTAGCTGACAATACTGTATTTAGCTTTAGTTTCAAAAACAGTAGCACACCGTAATTTTACAGTATGATGCTGGAAACAACAGCTGCCAGTAGTTTACCGGGTTTTTTGTTTTGTTTTGTTTTTTTACAGGATTATTTTTTACAGTGGGTGCCTGGGAAATAAACCCAACATTATAGTCTAATAAAACGCTAGTTTTTGCTCATATAAATATAACAGACATATAATATAGTTCACATTTTCACAAAATCGTTAAGCAGCTAAAACGTTTTTTTTTAAGTTGATAATAAGAAATATTTTTGGAGTGCCAGATCAGCATATTTTAAAAATGTTCCATCATTCCATCACAGTCATAGATTTAAAAAAATAAAAAAAAAAATAATAATATATATATATATATATATATATATATATATATATATATATAATTATTATGTATATGAGTAATTATTATTATTTTTCTCTGACATATATATATATATATATATATATATATATATATATATATATATATATTCAAATAGAAAACAGCTGTTTTTAATTGTAATAATATTTCACAGTATTACTTTTAACTGTATATTTGATTAAATAATTGCAGATTTTTGTCAAAAACTAGAATTGAGAATATTGAGATTTTTTTATGTTCTAAATCTAAAAAATCTGAATTTATAATTTTTGAGCACACACACTACTATTTGTGCACAATAATGATATGTACCCATATTTCTGTGTGATTTAATTGTCAGATATAAAATAAAGCTAAAAAAAGGAATTGTACACAAGTGATATATAGGGTCAAATACTGGCATAATTGCAAGATATTAAGTCACAGTTTTATATAAAATCACATTTTAAGAAATCGAGCCACAGTTATTAGATACAGTACAAGGTCATATTGTAAGATATCAAGTTGCAATTCAAATATATATTTCCTTCCCGCTGAAGTTCACAAAACATCTAAATCAGCCAAATACAACAGTGTGTTGCAATGTTTTTGGCAGCTTGTTTTAAAAAGTCTTTCCCCACTGTGGAACAATATTGTATTTTGTTCCCAGAGAGATCAGCAGCTGTGTCCTAAACATACGCATGGGAATGCGATAACAGCCTCATCAAACACTCTCTGTGCAAATAGTACCGTGTGCCACCACACACTCTAAACGCCAGCACACACAGCTCTCATCTACAAACCTGGACACGAAACAAATATGAAATCACCCGGACGATGTTCATTTCTCCTGCGACTGAGTTTCATGCGCGATGCATCATCTGTGCTATTTTCTTCCATATGATAATGCAGCGCATTATTATATCATATTCCAAAAATGACAAGCGCTAGCAGACTGTGGCGCTCTTATCTCTGAGCTATGAAAGCAGGAAACACATTAATCTTAGAGGTTGTTGGTCTGTCTATATCTGTGGTTGAGTTTCTTCAGCTTCCAAAAGGGCCTATGATCCTGTACCGGGCTCATGTTCCTTTCTCTAAAGATTTTCTGCAACCGAATAGCCATGCAATCTGTCATTCATAAATATTTGCCATCAGAATGTGTTCAAGTCTAAGATTTCCTCCCACATTTCCCAATAGCTACATCGTGGTTATCCAAGCACAAGTCTGGAAGTTGGTGAAGTATCATTGGAAATATTCTATTACAATAATTAAGGCCTTCAGTTCTAAAGTTAACATTTGGAAGAATGACTAACAGGAGCAAAGTGGTGCAAAACCACTAAAAATTCACAACACATTATGATATAGACTTACATATGCAGTTTGGTTCATTAAACTTTGGTTGGTCAATGAACAAATGTTCTTCCAGTAATGTTAATAGAACATTTGTTTAAAGTTATTTGGTCTTAAAGGAGTAATTCAGTTTAAAAAAAAAAAAAAAAATTCAGATAATTTACTCACCCCATGTCATCCAAGATGTCCACGTCTTTCTTTCTTCAGTCGTAAAGAAATTAAGGTTTTTGATGAAAACATTCCAGGATTTTTCTCCATATAATGGACTTCAATGGGAACCAAATGGTTCAAGGTCCAATTGAGAGTTTCAGTGCAGCTTCAAAGGGCTTTAAATGACACCAGACGATGAATAAGGGTCTTATCTCAGGACCCTTCGAGTCATGACTCGAAGAAAGATTTGTTCATTTTGATGAACGAGTTTGAACAGGAGAGTCCCGAACGCACATCACAGAACAGAGCAAGGCGAGCATTTGTGCTTATAAAACTTAAACTTTTTTATTTATTTTTTAATTGGCCGATCGTTTCGCTAGATAAAACCCTTATATATCGTCTGGTGTCATTTAAAGCCCTTTGAACAGTTTGCACTGAAACTCTCATTTGGACCTTGAACCGTTTGGTTCCTATTGAAGTCCATTATATGGACAAAATCCTGGAATGTTTTCATCAAAAACCTTAATTTCTTTTCGATTGAAGAAAGAAAGACATGGACATCTTGGATGACATCGAGGTGAGTGAATTATCAGCAAAAGTTTTTTTTTTTTTAAGTTAACAACTCCTTTAATTAATAATGTTCTATAAATGTTAGCACAAAAACATTATTCATACATTGTTCATGGAAGTTTTTTTTCCCTTGAACGCTTAGTTGGATGTTCATTCAACATTTTTAACTGTTACTACTTCAAAAGTATTCCGTAATGTTTCCAAAATAATCAAACGGAATTTGAGTTTCCTTCAAATCTGCATAATCAAGAAAAAAAAAACATTTTGAACTTTCAGAGAACATTCAGAAATAATATTTTCATAACAGAATATGTAAAGAAAATGTTATTCAAGCATATTTTTGGTAGCTGGGACTAAACTAAATGAAAGTAGCAAAACTAAAACGTAAAAGTGTCAGAATAGCAGTTTTCAAAATAGTCTAAAAATACAAGCCAACAAGTAAGCCAACGGTGTATGAGAAGCTGTTGCTTTGTCACATTATATTACATGCAGGCATCAAATATGTAATATATATATATATATATATATATATATATATGAGAGAGAGAGAGAGAGAGAGAGAGAGAGAGAGAGAGAGAGGCCTATGTGTGTGTGTGTGTGTTGTTACATATGAGACTTTCCATAGACATAATGATTTTTATACTGTACAACTGTAACTGTAAAGTGTTAAACAAGTATGCACACACACACACACACACACACACACACACACACACACACACACACTGCTGTTTAAGTGTTCTGATACACCCAAGTTTCCTTTGATTTTCTTTCTCACATGGTTGGTTTGCTGCTCGGTTGCCTGTAACACAATATTGAGGAATACATGGGATAACACCATGAGTGACCATGTTGATTGTTGCGACAGCCAGTATATCACTGCAGCAAAATGCAATTTCAGTCTATAGTCCCTTTAGCCTGCAGATCTTATTAGCTGACCATGAGAGATGAGAAGAACAGCACAACATAGGTCCACTATCGACACGGTAAGGTGTGTGTAGACTAACGGAGAGGAAGAAAAGGCTGAATCACTGAAGATTGCCCCCTCCACGTTTGCAAGCGGTTGTCATTATAAAGTGACAGAAAATTAGAAATGCAATTTCATTAGTAACACTTTAGCATTCTGCCTAAAACCTGCATCTTATTCATTAACTACCCACAATGAAGAACGAATACAAAATATATCATGGTTTCCACAAACATATTTAGTATAATCAGTTTTCAACTATTGTAATAATAAATACACCAAATCAGCATAATAGAATGATTTCTGAAGGATCATGTGACACCAATAATACTGAAAATTCAGCAATGCCATCACAGGAATAAGTAAAATTTTAATATATAATAAAATAAAATAATTGATTTCAAGTTGTAATAATATTTCACAATATTACTGTATTTTTGATCAAATAAATGCAGACTTACAAAAACATAAAAATGTTGCACGGTATATTTCTTCCAAATCCTTTATCTCTCACAACTGTAACTTGATTTCTCAAAAGGTGACATCACACAATGAAGTTTACCTGCACTGAAAAAGAAGGCTACTTATTAATCAAACATATAATTTAATATTGCTGAATCAACCTATATACATTGATTTATACCAACAAAATGTATTCACAGTTTACCACGGTATAGCATCTAAATGCTGAAAAAGCGCTTTTCACTACAAACATGCCCCTTTATATGTGAACTAGGCTTGTAGAAATTAAGTTGATTTAAATGTTTTACTTTTTAATTTGTTTGATTTTTACACCTTTGAACAAGCTGAGGGTAACACATTTGAAGTGGTCATGGACTAAATGCAATCAAAGCTGTGGTATCATCTAAATCATATGAGTGAGTTAAAAGGCCCATCATCAATAATCAGATTCTTATGAGACCACCAGTGTGATTTATCCAAAATCCACTTCTGCCGTAAAATGAGGTCTTAAAAGCTAAGAGAGGAAAAGGCTGTTCCTGATAGTCAGCCTGATGCTTTGACATTTGGACATGGAGTGACAAATAGAAAAATTGTGGGGATGAAGGACACGTACTAACCCGTGTCAGCTGTGGTGGAAGAGGGAAGACATCTGTCTGACTCTGGTTTCATCTTGGTTTAGGCTGCCAGACAGGGTATTTGATACGAGACATTTTGAATAAGACATTGAGGACTGATGCTCTTGAAAGATGTGACTAGAACGCTGAGTTTGATGGCCATCCATTATAGCTGATAACAGGCCATGTAACATTTCAAAAGCCGGACCTCACTCAGAAACCCATCGCACTGAAAACATCGCAGTATCCGACTTTGTCATTCTCCAATCCCAATTACCCAGCAAAAAATGTGTTTTGTTATTGTTGACATTTTTTGTCTAGTTAATTGGGTATGAATTTGGTAACACTCATTAGTTAACATTACTTACTGCATCAGCTAACATGTACTAACAATGAGTATTTATTTATTTTGGTAATATTGATTAATATTTTTTTTTCTCATGTGAGTTCCAACAGATTTTAATAATGTGTAGCAAATGTTGAGATTAAGTAACTAACAAGTATTGTGCATTGTTAGTCCATGTTAACTTAACTTAAGTTAACCTTATTGTAAAATGTTACTATGGATTCTAAAGCACATCTAATACTGATGTCAACGATTTCCTAAAATAGGTCTCATGTATGTTTTAGCAGATGTTTATCCATTATATGTTAATGCACACTCTGTAAAATGCAAATAGAATTATACTTCAACCCAAAAACATCTGCACCACGTCTTTCCCCTAGGGAGAAAAGGCCATCTTAGGTTTGTGGGGGTAAAGAATCAATACATGTCAATCAAAAGTTAAAACTGTCTCATCAACAGATTTTAGAAAGCACACTAGAGAAAAAAACAACAACTATAATAATTATAACAGTCAATACTAATGGTTGCAAAATGCTGTACAGCACTACTCTGGCAATGGATTTTTCAATTCTAAGCACTTTTCTAGTCCTTTTGGCCGTTCATACAACAATGGTTTGTGGGCCTGAAAACGCAAACTTTGAAAACGGTGAAGTCATCCACATGCGTAGTATGAGTTCAGTATATAGGCGCATCCTAGTGTTTTTTTGTACAAAGTGACATCGCTAACTAACTACTGACCTGTCAGCATAATGGGCCTTTCACACAGGACGCGGTATGCGCTGCGCTGCGCTGCGCTATGAAACCCATTCATTTCAATGGCTTGCGCCGCGCGAAGACGTTTTGTTGCTGCGCCAACCAAAGCCCAAGCGCAGCGGTGTGCACCAGTGACTTGCTCGCGTGCACGCCGCGGTCAAAGTTCTAAATAGTTTTAACTTTTGCGCTGCGCTCTGTGACGATTATCAGCGCGGCCAATAGAAACGGGACATAGAAACAAACAAAATCAAAATCGGAAATCAAAATGGATGAACGGCTACTACTGTCAGAATTTTCTGAGCTGTACGATACAATTTTGACATCGTCAGAAAAGCTGTCATGGAGACATATCTCTATTCAAGTTGGCTTGTCAGGTGTGTTTTAATATATGCATAATGTCTTCCTTTGTTGTCAGATTTAATGTTTGAATAAATGTTTTATTCTAAAAAGAACTGAGCTCATGATTCGTGTGTTGATTTCGATGTTGTATGTGTAACGTTACACGCACACACATATACATATAGCGCTATATATAATATCATATGGCATAGCGCAGCGCAAATCACATTGTATCTGAAGGGCAGCGCTCAGACCCAGCGAAAGCCCCTTAATGCAGCGTTTTAGATGCTTTTTGCAGATCCGAATGAACAGGGAACATTTTGACCATGTTATCTTCTCTACTCGAAAAAGGCAACGAAAAAAAAAAGTTTCTATTTTTAGTACATAGTTGTCGTGTAAATGTACCCTTAGTCTTTAAAGGGGTGATGAACTGAGAAATTTTCCTTGAGCTTTTGACATCTAAGAGATCATCATATTATAAGAATATCCTGTAAGTTTCTGAAAACGTCCTTGTTAGTCCAATAAAAGCTTTCATTGACACCAGCCTCAACAAATGACTCGTTTTTAAAAGTGGGGAAATATGACGACAAAGAGGATAAAACACCACCCCCGCAGAAGAAGATCAACTCTTACTTCAACACGGCCGGTGTTTCACACATTACACGCATAGCTAAAGAACATAGATGCCTACCTCGTGATGACAAACTGGATCGAGAGTAAAACTCATTATAATATGTAAAACTGTTATCCGCTCATAGCAGTGGGCGTTTACTTCCAAGTCTTCAATGTTAGGCGCCCATAAAAACCAAACGTTTTTGAGCTGGGCTCAAAACTAGGGTAGAAAATAGCCTATAACTTATTCATTTTGATGTTTTTTAATGTAAAAACCAAGCGAACGTCATAAGTTGACTTATCAATATCAAACATCAATATAAAAAAAAATTAAAAAGCCAGTTCATGACCCCTTTAATCAAACCATTTATCTCCCCTCAAAACGATTTCTGTTCTTTTCACGGCATATGTTTCGGCGGAGGCAACGACTAAATATCCTCCACAATTAACTGCAAATTCAGGGGTGAATTTCCCGAAAGCATCGTTAGTCAACTCTGGTCGAAAGTTCCGTCGTTATCGGCGTAGTTCAACGAGTCTGTGTTTCCCGAAACAATCGTTCCAATGAACATTCGCAAACAGCATCGTAAAGTTGTGTGGTTTGAACGACAGCTCTCGACCTGTGGTTAGAGACATAGTTTATATATTGCATCACATTTGGACGTAATAAATCCTAATCTTGAGCAAAATAAGCAAGCTGACATTCAGATACGACCGATGTCTTTTATTTAGAATACATACAGATGTAATTTTCGTCTTTTAGATTTTCAAAAGATTTAAAGTAACGATTTTGAAGAGTGCGCATGTGCGAACGTGCTCTACTATAGAACGAGCCAAATATTGAGTCTGGCAATAAAGCAAAATAACTGAGAACAATTAGAAATAGTCCTCAGATGACATGTAAAAAATCTAGCGTTAATTGGATCTCAGTTTCATTAAAAGTAGTTAGTACTCCACCACGTGCGAAACCAACGTGGTTGAACGATACTTTGCGACAAATTGATTGTCGTGACTAATTGATTTCTGCAACGATGCATTCGTAATATGGTAGTGAAGCAGCGAACTACATACTGTAGTTGTACAGGAAATGCAACCCAGATCTGCTGCCCCCGGTTGGTTGGAAACGCCCACCTTCCTACGATCCAATCAATTCACGAAGGACCAAATCAAGCCCCGCCTACATTTTTCTCATTTCAGATGCCGTTTCACTCGAATATACGTCACAATATGTATTTTAAAACAAGTTTTAAAACAAAATCAGGGTCTGAATCTCCTGATAATAATGCAATTTCAAAAACACACTAAAACACTATTTTATTAGCTCAATGAAATTTGACTTGCATTTGGTGATTATTCATTTTAGATCCCATTAGGTGTGATCGTCCTGATCTTTAAAGCTGGATTTATATGGTACTGAGCTTGCTCTGAACACTGCACATTCACAGTCATTTATTTTCTACCTGAAAAAAATAAATAATAATTTGTGTCCCCAGACAACTGCAAACAAAATAATAATGCATATAATTTTACTTTGTCCTTTTGTCTGAGTGACAGTGAAGTTTTGCACGAGTGGGAGATACATTGGGAATTATACATCTGATCAGTGACAGGTACATAGACACATCTACAGGCAGATTAATGAGCCGGATCTCCATGTGGGCTTCTGGTGCGGTTCTGACAGACTTTGCTTCAATGATCACGCATTACTGAGGCATGAGGACCCCACCTCAAGTGTGTCTAAAGGGAATATCAGGGTCAGCTTGTGTTTATTTGCATTTGAAGATTTCTCCTGTGAGGATGGGGAACTTGGATGATTTGATTGTAAGAGAGTCCTTGGTGAGGCAGGAGCCATTTCTTTGCTAAATTCACAGTAATTTGCCTGTCACGTCATCCCAATGTCTGCAAACCGCAACCCCACAATTTCATCAGATGAAATTTCATCTGTTCTCTGCCTATTATTAGCAAAAATTTAATAACAGTTGCCTGACAAAGAATGAGCGTAAACAGAATCATGTCCCTGCTCGCTCTGAAACGACCTGGATTTTACTTCTGATGTAAAGCTCTTTCTCCTGATTATAAAACAATCTCTCTCTTTCTGTTAAAAGTCCATTACGCTCATTGCCATTGTAAATATATGAATCTGAAAATAACATGGTGATCCCATGATGCTTTGGTTAAGGTACCTATTCCCAAACGCAATCAATTCAAGTATATAAATATTTAAATGATATACCAATCAATAAAAAAAATGAATACAATATATTACATCATAACATGTTTAATAAAAAAATATAATGTCAAAATCTCTGGAATGAATAATATAGTATAGTATTAAAAAGTACATAAACTCACACACACACAGACATAAACACACATATATAGTGTGTGTTAATATAATTTAATAATTTTTGTTAATTAATTAATTAAAATGATTATATATTAATTAATGTAAATTATCTTAATTTATTTAATTATAACAATTAAAAATTAATACAATTATTATATAAATCATTATGTAATATAATTAATTGATTTTTAATTGATGTGTTTCTTAAAAAAAATATTATATAACTGAGAAAACTGGGTGTGTTTACACGACATTGATGAACTAAAACTTTTTCCGTTGCGTTTTTTTTTTTTTTTTGCATACAGACAACAATCGTTTTGTTGAAACAATCCATGCTCAAATTATTCTCTGAAAACGACTGAAAATGGTGTATTAAGCTGCATGGATAGTAGTTGGTGATGTACTTTGTAAAGAAACAGTACACACTATTAGACTGAACACGTAATATGTATGTGCATGATGTTACCGTTTCACAAATTCAATAACAGTTGAATTTGTTACAGAGACAATAACAGTATCAATTTCAAAATCTTGCATTTTCAGGCCTCTATAACGCCGTTGTCATATATATGAACTGTCAAAACATATAAAGTTATTGATTTTTTGTTGAAAATGTTGTGTAAATGGCCCCTAAGGGCTTAAATACACAGTGAATGATAGGCTGAATTCAGAACTACAGCATACAGTACTACTCGTAAAATTTCTGCAATTAAATGTTGTGGTTAAAGAATGGGAAGTATACTGGAATGTGCTTCCCAAATCCAGCTATAATCAACAGAGCAAGGAACAGGTGTGTAACTTCAATAGAAACCATGGAAAGAAAAGAGGAACGAGAATTCAAGTAAAAGAACAGCGAAAACCGAACTAGCACGTTTACACAACACCGTTTTCAACTATGTAACGGAAAACCGTTAATGCTTTTTGGCCTATTATTTAGACGACAATAGCGTTTTGGGGGCCTGAAAATGCAAACTTTTGAAAATGATACAGTTATTGTCTCCATGTAAACTACCAAAACACGAATTTATGAATACGGTGGCGTCATGTGAATGTGTATTACCTGTTCATTCAACCCATTCTCATCACAAGGCATCATATAGATGACGCTTTTGACAATGTGTATACATCCAATGCACATAGGACGCAGATATATATAGGCCAGAAGGCGCCTCCTAGTGGTCTAACTCTAACCCTACCACAGACCTAAACCTACCCATAACCAAAGCGTGTTATATTGACGCTATGTGCGTTGGATGTATACGCATTGTCAAAAGCGTCACTATATGAGGCCCTAGGATGAGAATGCATTGGTTCATTCTATAGGCACAAGGTGTTTCTTTACAAAGTGACATTGCCACCTACTGGCCTGGTATGAATATACAGCATTTTTGTTGTTTTCGCAGACCCGTAGTTGACAACGTTGTCACCTGTATGGAATATAAAGTGGTATCAACGTGATACAGGACACCCTATGAGACTTCTTATACTGTGAATAAGTCTAGTCTAGATAGGTCATCATGTCAAGGTCACAACTTGCAATGAAACTAACCCGCATGCTCCTCTAAATTACACGGCGAAACGACATTACAGAAACTGAATGTGCGATTTGTTACGATGTGATTTAGATGTGTTGAATGAGCTCTTCTGTCTCTTTGGGCATGAACTGCGCTTTATTTGTAATAGAAAGCTGCTCTGCGGTGACAATACCACCACGTGTGAATCATACGAACGGCACTACGGGAGACGATGGCGGGGAATCTGAATGCTAGACCATCATTTCCAGCATCCTTCTCTCCTGACAGGGCATCAAGAATAATAAACAGTGATCCCGAGGGAAGACACGGCACAGACCTTTGATGGAAATGAGGGTTCAGCATTTGGCAGCTAAAAAGATGTGATAAACGCCTCAGTCATGGGTCAGAGAGGCGGTCAGAGCGAGAGAGAATCTCTTGTTGATTGCATTCTCAAAAGATGCTTTGTTTGTCATCTGCTTGAAAACGGCCTCTGGATGTCTCTGTTGTGACAAATGAATATGCTTCATTTAGACTAGAGGAACATTTTGCACAGCAGGTTCACACACTGATGACTAGTTTGCGCAAATGTGCTTTTGGTTGTGACAAGTCTAATGAGAGTGGCTGGATGGCAGATTGAATGCAAACATTGTTTGAGGACAAAAACTTGCAACTCATTCACTAACCCCCCACAATCCACATGATCTCATAGGTATCTGCGCATAAAGTTCGGTTCTAGCACATTTTTGAAAGATTACACTGAAATGTGTGTTATTAAAATATTGACCGACCGCATTGAGAACACAAGCACTACCTTTCAAAAGGTTTAGGCAAGTACGATTTTCTTTTTAAAGGAATAATTCATTTTTAATCAGCAAGGATGCATTCAATTGATCAAAAAATACTTTTATAATGCCTCAAAAGTGATATGATTTGAACTTTCTGTTCAACAATTTTTGAATCAGTTTCCACAAAAATATTGAGCAGCCTAACTATTTTCAACAAAAAAGATTTTTGAGCATCAAGTCAGATCATGTGACATTGAAGACTGAAAATAATGCTGAAAATTCAGCGTTGCCATCACAGAATAAATCACATTTTAAAATATATAGAATTAAAGAACAGGTGGTTTAAATTGTAATAATATTTCACAAAATTACTGTTTTTACTGTATTTTTGATCAAATAAATGCAGAGACAAATCAAAAAAATTAATCTTACTGACCCGAAATATTTTAATGGCTTTTTTTCTTGTGCCGTATTGAACAAAAATAAGAAATTATTCAATAAAAATACAAAATAATTTTAAAAAATGTTATTTAAAAAAATAAAAATAAAAGTAAATATTCATATTAAACATTAATAAATGCTAATAAATATGAATAATACAACAATGTATATGATAGTAAAATGTAGCATATTTGTTTTACAATACTATATATATACTAAAATATGACATTTTACATTTATGAATAACTTTATAATAACTTTATGAATACTTTTGCATTTTATATGGTGTCAACATGATTTCCGTTTCAGTATTCAAACATGATGTACATGCAAATGTAATGTACAAATACTATGGGATCAAGTGTGTGTTTCCCAAAGCATCGTTGGCCAACTATGACCGCAATTTCCATTGTACTCTATTGGTAATGACGGAAATTGTGACCATATAGTTGGCTTTGGGAAACGCACTCCTGGCTGGCATTTCAAAAATAGACCTGTAGTTTTGATGTATAATGGACAGCAAAAAAAAATAAAAATAAAAAAATAAAAAACTCTATAAAACACATACACACACAAACTGAACTGTTAATGAGGAACTTTACATTTGTCTTCTGGAAACAAATATTTGGAAGGTGTCCTTTCATAGATTAGCTAGGCAGTTGCCAAGAAAACCTCTGCAAATGAACAGAAAATACCCAAATGACATTTACAGTCAAACCCCAGATAAACCCCAGATTGGGGTGTGGAGTCGGGCCAGAGAAAGGAGTGTTTGGTTTGTGAAGGCTCAAATGAGCCAGTTATGCATCTGATTTATTGATTGTGTGGTAAGATGTTGCAGTTCAGTTCATATTGAACCCTACTCAATCAACCTGACAGCTGTGACTCCGCTTCGACTCGAGCTGTCTCAGCGTGGAAAAGGAACGTAGACGTTGACTTCAGTCATTCCCATGGGGGCCTACATTCTTAAACATTAATGCATATTGCTTAGCTTAGCTGGTTAAATAACCAGATAATGTAACATAATGCAAGATAATGCAACATGATCTCATTGGCTTTGTAAATAATATGTATTTTCAACAGCGAAACCCAATATTAATGACTTAATCTATAATGTAAATGCTTTTACATATACAATGTATGAACAACTTTAGAAATTGTACCAATTTATTTGCGGTGCAATTACACTCTAAACAATGCTGGGTTGTTTGAACCCAAATTTGGGTCAAATACGGACAAACCCAAATGATGGGTTAAAATGTAATGTAATTTTAAATTTCAACCCAACTTTAACTTTCACTTTCAACAGTACATTTTTGAATTGCATTTTAATAGCATTTGGGTTTGTCCATATTTTACCCAAATTTGGGTTGAAACAATCCAGCATTTTTAGTGTAAATTCTTGACTTTGTTTGAACACAATTTAACACATTTGTTATAACAGTTTACTTCTGTTCTGTCTATTTTCTACACTGCACAAAATGACTTCTTTATATGTTTTTATTTAGTTTGTTCATTTTAGAGTTTAAATTAGGCATAAACGATATATCGGCCAGCATATCGGTATTGGCCGATATATGTTTAGTTTTTAATGTTAATATATTAAAGCCGATAAATTATGTATTATTCCCTTCAGCTGAGACACTTGTAGAGCACTGTTTATGTTTTTGAATTTCTTGAAATATGATTGAAATCTCTTCAAAAAAATTTAAATACGGTTCAATACAACGTGAAGCGCAAATTTGTCATATCGGCTATACAACACTATAATGAGAACATCATTATAATTGTACACTTGTTTTTTTTTGTTTTTGTAAGCAGGCTCTAAAAATTAGATAAAAATTTGGATTTAAGTTTTTTGGCCGATATATCGGTTATCGGCTTTCAAATATATTGGCTATAAAAAAATTCATATCGGTGCATCCCTAGTTTAAATACATACAAATAGTCACGGTTGTAGAGAGATGCAGACAGGTGGAAAAATAGTCATAAAAAAATTTCGAAAATGTTTTCTGAAAACTCTCTGAATATCTTATGCAGTTTTGCTTCTTAAGTAAATGTATCTTGTCGTAAGGATATTTAAACTGGAAATAATAATTATGAATGTGATTTTTACAGTGTAAAGACTGATCAGTAAATAAGACAAAACCACTTTACACTGCAAAGCGTAACATTACATATATTTGTCTTATGTCATTGATAGATATTTGTAATTGTTTTGAAGCATAAACTAACATTTTTCATAAAACAATATCTATTAATTTTGCTTCTCACGTAAATGTAGCTTTATTTAAGAATGTTTAGATATTTGTACTGGAAAACAATACTAAGATTTTAGTTTTTTTGCAGTGTATGCACATTTCATATATTTAATGATAAGAAAGGTAGATACTATATAATGCATATGATTTTACCTTTATGTCCCATCTTTTTAATTTACTGATGAATAAGAGTCCTGCTATTGTACTTGATAATTAGAAAAAAAATTATATTTTAGATTCTGTCATTGTGTTGCTATAGTAAATTTCTTCTGAAAGTACAACATGTATTCACTGTACAAACAAAAATCTATGAAGACAAATGAGCTATACTATAAGCTATATAAGTACAGAAAGTCAAAGTCTCAGTTTATAGGATGACTTATAAGTGATTACAAGCACTAGGACGGAAAACAAAATGTCCCATACAGTGCATTCTGTTCCTAAACTGCTCTGTTGTGCAGTAACAGCCCCATGGAGGAGATGTTTGTGATGGCTAAGAGCTCGGTCAGCAATCTTCTCTCTAAGCTATCACTTCCAGGTGTTAGAAGCTTATTCCTGCCACTGAGCCAGCATTCTTGAAGCTATCGAGTCTTCTCAAACCTTGTCATGAAGCTCTTGAATGGAGTGTATGGCACAAAAATGAACCTCAAAATTAGTTAAACATTAGTAGCCTGGTCCACATGACTTGTGTTATATTCCAAATCGCTTGAGGTCATATAAGTATGAGAAATATTTTATTCATAATACACAAAAAATTGCCACAGCACTTTATACAGAAAAGTTCTGTATAATCAAATTCAGTTTCAGAAAAACTGTATTTTGATACTTTTGATTCTTAAAGGAGTAGTTCATTTATTTAAAAACTTTTGCTGATAATTTACTCACCCCCATGCCATCCAAGATATCCATGTCATTCTTTCTTCAGTCGAAAAGAAATTAAGTATTTTGATGAAAACATTCCAGGATTTTTCTCCATATAATAGACTTCAGTTGGAACCAAACGGTTCAAGGTCCAAAAGACAGTTTCAGTGCAAACTGAACTGTTTTATAAGCTCAAATGGTCGCCTTGCTCTGTTAGGGTTAGGGTGTGATGCGCGTTTGTGACGCTCCTATTCGAACTCGTTCATCAAAATGAACAAATCTTTTCCTGAGTCAACTCGCTCATTTCGTTCGTTGAATGAACCAAATGACACGAAAAAAGATTTGTTCATTTTGATAAATGAGTTCAAACAGGAGAGTCATGAACGCACATCACAGAACAGAGCAAGGCGAACATTTGAGCTTATAAAACTTAAAAAAAAACTTAAACTTTGTTTTTTTTTTAAATGAGCGATCGTTTCGCTTGATAAGACCCTTATTCATCATCTCAAATCGTTAAAAGCATTTTGAACAGTTTGCACTGAAACTGTCTTTACGAGAACTGTCTTGTCGAGAACGCATGCGGGTGGTTGCCAGATTGCAGAGATTAAAAACACCTGACAGAAAATGAATCCCTCACAGAAAGCAAAAGCTTGTATTATTATTCAATCATGCGTTTATTGCAAATCCCGTCTTTTTACTTCCATTTCGGCATAAGCTTTTCCGGGTCAGCAATGACTATATATGATCAATAAGTTATGACAATGTATGTCTATGTCTATACATAACAGTGCAATTTTCAACCTTTTTTTGGTTATACAAGATTCAAGTTCTACTGATTTAAGTCAGTTTAATGTAGTTTAAGTTGTAAAGACAAACATTCAAGTTGATTGTACTAAAAAAATAGTGGATGTGGGTCACTTTTAAAATAAGCTGGTCTTAAAAAAAAAAAATATATATATATATATATATATATATATATATATACAGTATATCAGTATATACATATATATAAAAGGTAGTGTGATATTGATGATACTGTGAACAAATCAGAATTGGGCATCAAGAGCTGCAGTGTAAAAGCCTAAGTCTCTCTGTCTACATGTCTGAGATGGTCTCAAAATGTCCTTGAACAGAGATAGATGGCTCTGTGTTCTCTGGACTCAGAGCTCGTTCTGAGTGTGATCTTTCATGTAGTTACACAGCAGACATTCATCATACCAGCGATATATCCTGGGCGCCCTGTCACCAAATATGCAGTTTTGATGTAAAGTGGGGAAAAAATCAATAGACGCAGATGTTAGAGTAGCTTTTATATTGTGATTAAATAGTGCGCATTACACACTAAACAAGGGTTAAAAGCTCTCCTGTCCACGAACCTGCGACTGAGGTCATGTATTTGGGAGCATTCATCTGTCTTTTTTTCTGTCAATGTTCAGACTCTGTGGCTCCAACCAAAGGGACTCACAGTCTCCATAAAAAAGGAAGCAATCCTATATATTTCCTATTATGAATCTATTTTTGAATAGGAATGAACATGCAAGGTTCCACACTGCAAAATACAATTTTCTTATCATTTTCCTATATGGACAGGACTTTTCCCTGGGGACGTCAGGCAAATTTGTGTTTCACCAATACTTTTTGATTTTATTCCCGTCCAAATCCAACTTGTCTATGTAAAAATCACAGAGAAAATTACCTCTTTTTTCCCAGCTAACTCAAGAGTCCTGTGAGAAATGTCAGATAGGACATTCTGTGATTGCGGTGTGCTTCTCGTCATTTATTTGACCTTCATCGAATGTTATAACGTCATTCTGAAATGTAGACCTTTTTGCCAGAATTCTGAGTAAAGCTGCTGGCGTTCTGGTGCTGGTGGACAATATTAAAATACTATTCAGATAAATCATTATTATCTGAATAGTATTTTAATATTGTCCACCAGCACCAGAACGCCAGCAGCTTTACTCAGAATTCTGGCAAAAGGTCTACATTTCAGAAGACTGATCAGAAAAGCCACAGAAGAAGGAAGTATTCCTCACTTAAAGATAATTTCACTATTGTATTTAATTAAACCGTTACATATAATCCTTAAAATAAATCATGCTGCACTTTCTTTTTTTTTTTTTGTTCTGTATTTTATGTTTTTTTATTTTTTTGATTGTTGCATTTTTGTTAGGTTTTATTTTAGATAGGTTATGGATTTAGATAACATAGTAAATAATTTTAATATGGGGCTTTGTTTAAGCACAGTTAAACATATACATAATTTACCACCCTCATGTCATTCCAAACCTATATGACCTATCAGAAAAAAGGTACAAAAGCTGTCACTGGGCTTGTACCTTTTCAAAGGTAGACTTTTGTACCTAAAGGGTGCATATTGGTACCTTAATGGTACATATTAGCACCTAAAATGTACATATCAACACTTAAAATATACATATTAGCACCTAAAATGTACATTAGCAACTGAAATGTACATATTAACACCTAAAATGTACATATTAGCACCTAAATTTTACATATTAGCGCCTGAAATGTACATATTAATACCTGAAATGTGCATATTAGCACCTGAAATGTACATAACACCTGAAATGTACATAGTAGCACCTGAAATGTATATTAACACCTAAAATGTACATATTAGCACATAAAATGTACAGATTAGCACCTAAAATGTACATATGAAAACTTAAAATGTACAAATTTGCACCTAAAATGTACATATTAGCACCTGAAATGTACATATTTACACCTAAAATGTACATATTAGCACCTGAAATGTGCATAATTAGCACCTAAAATGTATATTAGCACATAAAATGGACAAAAGTTTACCTTTTGAAAAGGTACAGCCCCAGTGACCGCTTTCGTACCTTTTTTCTGAGAGTGTACTTTATTCTGTGGAACACAAATTATGATAATTTTTTTGCCCATACAACTAAAATCATTGGGGTCCAAGTACATTAATTGTGTTGCAAAACAAGAAAAAATTCTCTGTATTGCGATACCATAATAAAAAGCATTCATCACAAAGTGATGCCAATAATCAGTTGTACCCCTGATGGAGGTTCTAAGTTTTGATGATTAATACTGAATTTGATTAATGTGAGTGTCTAAAAATGGCACTGAGAAAGAGCACCAGAGAGAGGGAGAGAGAAACCCTTAAAATTTGAAAGCAGTTTGATTCAGATCTCTCTCTCCCAGTCTCTCCGTCTATCGAGTGCTCAGCAAACTTATTATCTGCTCAGCATGTGAGAAGCTTCAGGTCTCCTGTTGATCTGCTTTGCCCTGAGGCAGTTATTATGATGAAGTCTGTATCAGACATGTCACAGGAACACTGATTCCATATGTAAGTGCACTAAGCATTGACTATCAGCCAACCATCAGAGTCCAGCCCATATCTATCAGCACGCCTGCGCCGTTACTGTATTTTCAGATGCTTTCAGATAAAACAACAGCCCTTTCATTGTGTGTGTGCTTCATATAGACCATGCCAAGTGATGTCTAAAACTGGATCAAGTAGAGACATTAAGCGGACAGATACATACTATTAAATAGCAGCCTTGTTGGCACGATTGTATGCCCTTTAAATCCAGTCTCTCTCACCTCTGGGAAAGAGCATGTTAATTGTTTTCCGCCTGGCACATTAATCATGATGTGACGATAATTGCCTGTTTTTATCTGTCTCTGGCATATGGCTATACTCAACTCATTCTTCACAAAGATGGGTTAAGAATTTAATGCCTTTATATACTATGTTGAACAACGTGTCATACTGAAGTTTTTGTTCACGCCATTTTATTATCAGTTCTTTGTTGATTCTTGGAATTATTAATCAAGTGTTTTTCCAATAAGCAATTAATTAAAAGTTCACCCAAAAATGTTATTCCTTCATACTCATCCTCATGTCGTTCCAAACTCATCATACATTCGTTTATCTTTCAGAACACAAATGAAGATCTTTTTAATGAAATCTGAGAGCTTTCTGTAACTCCATTGACAACTATACAACTACCATTTTGACAATTCAAAAAATTATAAAGAGATTGTGAAACTAATTCATATGAATTGAACGGTTTAGTCCAAATTTTCTTAAGAGACACGATCGGTTTACATGAAGTACAGATTGAATTTAGGCTTTTATAGATTTTCGATCAACGGGTTTGAAAAAAATTGATGGTGAGTAATGACAGAATTAAATTTTTTGGGTCAAGTATCCCTTTAAAGGAGTAGTTCACTTTTTTTAAAAAAAAACTTTTGGTCATAATTTACTTCCCCCATGTCATATACAATAGGATGTCCATGTCATTCTTTCTTCAGTCGAAAAGAAATTAAGGTTTTTGATGAAAACATTCGAGGATTTTTCTCCATATAATGGGCTTCAATGGGAACCAAACGGTTCAAGGTCCAAAAGACAGTTTCAGTGCAAACTGTTTAAAGGACTTTAAATGATTCCAGACAATGAATAAGGGTCTTATCAAGATGAAAAGATCGCCTCATTAAAAAAATATAATAACCAAGTTTAAGTTTTATAAGCTCATGGTCGCCTTGCTGGTCTGTGATGCGCGTTCGTGACTCTTATTCGTTTGTGACTTTTTTTCGTGTCATTTGGTTCATTCAACGAACGAAATGAACGAGTTAACTCTGGAAAACGAGTTTGAACAGGAGAGTCACGAACGCGCATCACAGAACAGAGCAAGGCGACCATTTGAGCTTATAAACTTAAACTTTGTTAATATTTTTTTAAATGAGCGTTCTTTTCACTTAATAAGACCCTTATTCATCATCTGGAACCGTTTAAAGCCCTTTGAACATTTTGCAGTTTGCACTGAAACTGTCTTTTGGAACTTGAACCGTGTTCATCAAACCACTTTTTGCTGAATTAAATCGCAGTTCTTCAAAAAACAAAAACGTAAACTCTGCAACATGTTGTAATACCCACATAAAAAAATAGATGATGTTGCTTATTGATCATCATCAAAAATTGTCCTTGTGCTGTCTCTTTCAAATAAATGCCATATTGGTCTGATTTTTTGTCATCTAATACATTATTAAGCATGGATTAAGTCCATTTTGCATCAAATACTTTTTGAAGCCATTGTAGATCAGCTTAAACACACAAATGTGGAAATCTAATGATCACCCTGTGATCTGTAATAATTTGCTCCCAGCGCATCTGGCCTTATTATTCCAGATGTCTATACAGTCAACTGCATATCATGGCAGGCAGGAAATCTTTGCCCATTACATCTGGGCGCTACCCCGCCCCACGCTTTAATTTTGTTGCAGTCGAGGGAGATTAGGGGTCTTCTGTGCTCGCTGTCATTGAGAGTGTGGCTTGGCAGGTGAGTCAGAAAAGCATGCTGATAAGGGCACCTGCTCTCTGCAGATTTCCCAGGAGAAGGAAGACGACGACGTGGCCGGGGCAAGGTGCTACGCAGGGAAACACGGGTCGGTCAGAGCACACCAGGCACAGCTGAAGCCCTCCATTTACTGATAGACAACTTACACGCTGCGAGACCATAAAGCTGTGTTGGCAGAATCAAAGGGTTTACGGGGTCATAACATAATTGGATTCAATGACCTGGTTAAAAAAAACATGAACATAAATTGACAGCCCTGCTTTTACTTTATTATGCGATTCTGCCAACACGGCCACTAATACATTTAATTAATTATTGCAATTAGTCACATATCTATCTATACACCGTAGCATTATACACTCACCTAAAAGATTATTAGGAGCACCTCTGCAATTATCTAATCAACCAATCACATGGCAGTTGCTTCAATGCATTTAAGGGTGTGGTCCTGGTCAAGACAATCTCCTGAACTCCAAACTGAATGTCACAATGGGAAAGAAAGGTGATTTAAGCAATTTTGAGTGTGGCATGGTTGTTGGTGCCAAACGGGCCGGTCTGAGTATTTCACAATCTGCTCAGTTACTGGGATTTTCACGCACAACCATTTCTAGGGTTTCCAAAGAATGGTGTGAAAAGGGAAAAACAACCAGTATGCGGCAGTCCTGTGGGTGAAAAAAATGCATTGTTGATGAAAGAGGTCAGAGGAGAATGGGCCGACTGATTCAAGCTGATAGAAGAGCAACTTTGACTGAAATAACCACTCGTTACAACCGAGGTATGCAGCAAAGCATTTGTGAAGCCACAACACGCACAACCTTGAGCGCGGATGGGCTACAACAGCAGAAGACCCCACCGGGTACCACTCATCTCCACTACAAATAGGAAAAAGAGGCTACAATTTGCTAGAGCTCATCAAAATTGGACAGTTGAAGACTGGAAAATGTTGCCTGGTCTGATGAGTCTCGATTTCTGTTGAGACATTCAGATGGTAGAGTCAGAATTTGGCGTAAACAGAATGAGAACATGGATCATGTCTTGTTCTACCACTGTGCAGGCTGCTGGTGGTGGTGTAATGGTGTGGGGATGTTTTCTTGGCACACTTTAGGCCCCTTAGTGTCAATTGGGCATTCGTTAAATGCCACAGCCTACCTGAGCATTGTTTCTGACCATTCATGCCTTTATGGCCACCATGTACCCATCCTCTGATGGCTACTTCCAGCAGGATTATGCACCATGTCACAAAGCTGGAATCATTTCAAATTGGTTTCTTGAACATGTCAATGAGTTCACTGTACTAAAATGGCCTCCACAGTCACCATATCTCAACCCAATAGAGCATATTTGGGATGTGGTGGAGCGAAGCTTCGTGCCCTGGATGTGCATCCAACAAATCTCCATCAACTGCAAGATCCAATCCTATCAATATGGGCCAACATTTCTAAAGAATGCTTTCAGCACCTTGTTGAATCAATGGCACGTAGAATCATTCTTGGGTTGCAAAAACTTTTTTCTTATAATGAAGAACTTTTTATAAAAGTTATAAAATCTACAGAACCCTTTTCCGCTAAAAAGACGTTTTTATGGAGTGGATGTTAAAGGTTCTTGGAACCCTAGATGCTTATCAATAACCTTTAAACATCACTGACTGTTTTGTGTCACAAAATCATAAAAATCTCCCAGGTTCTCAACTTCAGATTCAACATTCTGGACAGCTTTTATCAAACTCAGTTGAACTATTTGGAGAACAATACATCTGAGTTTGTTTTATAAAGCAGACCCATGGGTGTTTAAACCTTCAGAGCTCATGTACCATCAAGCCTCCTGTTTACTCTCCATCAAAAGAGCTTGAAACCATTTCCATAAAACAGTGGGAGCGCCAGTTGCCCGAGAGCATAAATATATTCCCTTTCATTGCAAGGAGCTAGTCAGTACTCGGGCATCATGTGACAGTGGGTCTGAAGCTTCTGTGATGGGATCCAACAGCTTCTCAAAGACAGAAGCATGGGAGTCCGTCTGCTTTGATGGCATCTCTAGAATATTCCTTATGGCTTTTGTGCCTCAGCAGGAGTCTAACTGACCCTATGGGGAATTAAACACCCTAAGGCTGAGAATATTGAGATTTGGTGTTTTGTGTCATGGAATATATTTCCAAGCTTCCCCATGGAAGAATAGTCATATTATTAATACAGCTTTCTTGATAATATCATTCATATAACTGACCGATTTTTCTAAACCTTAAACCCCATAAAAAGCTTAAATATTACTACATTTTAAAACACGTTCTCTTATCATCCACTGAATACCCACTTGTTTTTAAACTGTATGAACCGATCTTCTGTTTCCCCCGTTTAACCATCTGAGGGATTATCTCAAGAAGTTCTCAACGATCAAAAGGCATTCCTTATTTAGTCTGTGCATAGAACAGCCAATGAGTGACTCCACTTTCAGGATCTAATCCACACATTAATGACCTGCGGCCAGGAACACTCTTAGGGACACAAATGATACCCTTTTTCATAATCTTGCAAATACAGTCACGTCCTTGCATTAGCGTCGTCATGCATGCATTAGCATGTGTTTTGGTTCCACTTGGTCAATTTAGACATGCAACATCTGACCAACTATAAGTTCATTTTCATTTTCACTCCCAGTATGTGACTTCTTTGCCCTAAAGCACAAATGAGTCAGGCAGGAAACACATCATCCACACCAGATCAGAAGAAACGCCTGGACTCTCCAGATACAATTAACCTCAGAGACCATGCAGGCTTGATTAGATTAACTTCAGCGGGTCGAGTTAAGGAACTTAGTCAACTGGGTCACAGGCATGATGATTGGAAAAGAAAACCTCCGGAGCCTTACTGGAGGGAATTGTTATTGCTCATATGTTGCTCTTGGCTATCAACTTCTTCTAAGATGTTTCTCCTAAAATTCCTTAGGAGAAATAATAACGAACAAATCAGACAATTGCTGAAATACAGCAAAATTATACTGTTAAAATCGCTGTGCAGATTTGGTCTAAAAGAATGACAAATATTAGAGTTCATATTAAAGTATTATACTTTTGATTTCAGATTTTGAGCAATTGTTGAAATCTCTGTGTGATCTAATATGCGAAATCTAAGGATTTATTGCTGTCTTTTAATGGGTGTTTAGTCCTGCCATGAAGGTTCAACGTCCTGCAGAATTTAGCCCCAACCCCATTATGGACGTTTCTAATCATGAAGACATTGCCCATGACCGAAATCCTCCCTCAATCACTATTCCCTACATTATATCCCCCCCCCCCCCATGTGACATGAAGAAATGCCGCCCTGGGCGACTGCCCGGTTTCGCCCGTGCCTAGAACCGCTACTTCCTATGTCTGCAGGCTGATAGTCATGTTTGTTATTATTTTTCTGGTCAAATTGTCTTGCCTCAGGCTATAATGCAAATCGATTTTTCAAATTTGCAGATTCATCTATGGTAGCTTTATATTATAATATTGACGACATGGCTATTATCGACCAACAAACATTGAATTGAAATAGCATATCCATTCTGTAAAACAGTAGCTAACAGGCTAACGTTACTAGAAAGACGCTTGCTTGTAAACGTGAGCTACGTGATCTTTTGAAGTTTGAACAAAAATAAAGCCCACGACACTATATTCATATGACATGCTGAAATATATGCCAATGTACCTGGGATGAAGACATTTCACACGCAACGCTGTGTGCCCAAGATGTGAGAACTCCTTTCTTCTGCAGAGTTTGGGGGTATCGCTTGTCAACAAATGCACGCGTGTATTCCCTGGTGTAACCATGCAAATTTTTCGACAGTAGTAGAAGACAATACTGTTTCCTAACTGTAGGGGGACCCCAAGAGCAAGATTTCAAAAGTAACATATTGCTGCTTTAATATCTGCTAACACATTATTTTGATGCTCCACCAACATAAATTCTACTGACTAACTAACTTTGCCAACACAACTACATGTCAACTTATTCTACTAACCTGAACCCTAAAACAGTCTAATGTTCTTGACAAGTTACTTATAGTTAGAACGTCTAAAGTAGACCATCTAGTGTAGAATTTTAAAATAACATGAAATTAATTATTGTCTTATACAGTATTGGCAATCTTCATATTGACACATGCCAACTCGCACAGTGTGGATTTCAACAGATTATATAACAAACGTGTCAAATGCACATCAGTATTCCGACAACAAAGAGCTCAAGGTCAAATGCTTGCAAATTCATTCCCAATAGGGAGAGGGAGAATGTTTGCTGTGGTTGGAGGGAAGCAAGCGGTGACATATTGCTGGCTGTGAGTGTACTCTTCTCCCTTCCCTTCTTTTCATGCCATATATCAGCCGTAGCCAGAGTCGCTGTGACAGTAGGCTGTCAGAGCTTTGGCGATGAACTCATCTTCACTATGTGAGGTTATGATCACTCTGCCATGTTACAGCTAGAGTAGATTGTCACACTCTGTCACACAAGGTCTTTTTCTACAGCTTTAGAACCATGGTACAGTTGTAACACGACAATACAAACTGAATCAATCCGTCGTGGTGTCTGGGCGGAAAAATTAATCGCATTGTTAGTTTCCAAGCATATCTAAAGTGTACTGGGAAAATATAAGCAACATTTCAGACTTCATGTGTAAATTATTTTTATGATGCCGCATAGAGATGGAATTACAAAAGTGTTCAATTTAGAGTGACTAAGACAGTCATAGCTTATCACCCTTGTGGATGAAATATTACCAGTTATTTTTCCACCTTTTAGACACCGATTCCCCAAACCCCCGAGGGCCAACCGAGACGGTAATTACAGATGTAGAAAAACGAGAGCGCAAGATAAGACAGATTTCTTTACAAAAAGAAATATGAGAGCAGACCTTGAGTGCCTTTTTGTTTGGTGGCTGGCTCAAAAATATCTACTGACGGAACACGAAAATCATATATAGTTCATTGTGTCTACAGTATCTCTAAATACAGAAGTTATTTTCTTAATTCATGATCCTGGTCTTCCTTTGAACAACCAATCAGTGAATGTTACAAAGAAAAAAGAACAAAAGAACTAACATGCTCTGCCTCTGAAACGACTTTCCTTTTTGGCTGACATCAAGTCCTCTTTTTTTTTTTTAGGCTCTCCCCATCTAACCACCTGTCATACATATTGCTTTTTTCTGTCCAAACAATAGATCAAATGGATTGCGAACATTTTTTATGTTGATTTCACAGCTGTGTGGATTAAATGAAATGCATGTTGCCCTTTTTGACATTTTTTGTAAGCGGCCAAGTGGCATATGGCCCTTGTGTGCTGAACTGGAAAGATGACAGTCATGCTGTCTCTCTGTGCTGCAGTTTTACATTGATGTGTGTGTGTGTGTGTGTGTGTGTGTGTGTAAGAGAGGGAATTTAGAGGCACAACAGTCATCTCTAAGTCAGTCTCAATTGCATCTCTTCTTTCTCTCTGTCCGTCACACTTCTTTATACCACTTCATCCTGCCAAATTCTCATTAAAAAATGTGATAATCTTATTGCTATCAATAACATACAAACATGTAAAACAGTATTGTATTTATTTATTCAAACAAATCTGAAATAAATAAAACAACAAATAAATAGAAGATGAGAAACTAAAAATTTGGCAACTAACTAAGTTTAAGTACCTAAAATAATAATAATAATAATAATAAATTAAATTATAAATTAAAAAATATATGTATTAATAAATACTATACTATCATATAAATAATATAAAATAACAGACATAAATTCTTTGGTTTTGATGCAAAAATTTAATAAAACAATACTTTATTAAATGTTAAATATTTATTTTTTAAAAAGACAAAAATGTTGCACTTACTATGCATAATTAAAGTCATCATGATATGATTTTCATGGAATATTGCAGTTAAATTATTTTTCAGTGCACAATTATTATTATTTTTTAATTTGCGTGCCTTTATAATCTTTATTCAAAATAACTTCCCCTGCAGCAATATCTCGATCTCTTCTCTGATGATGAGTTTACTGGCGTGAGGGTGGGACAACCTGTCAGTCACATGAGATCGACCAATAGTAAACCACAACCACCCAACCAATTTTTAAAAAAAAATTAAATACTGTGGAAACAAAGACACCTACATCTTGGATGCCCTTGAGGTAAGCTAAAAAATATCAAAAATTAATTTCAAAGTGAACTTGCCAATAGGCTAATTTTGATGATGCGTTTACTGCCATGAGGGCGGGACAACCTGTCAGTCACATGAGATCGACCAATAGTAAACCACAACCACCCAATCAATTCTCAAAGGACAAAAAAAGTCCCGGCAAGGACAACTGATTGTTACCGATTAGGACAACTTCCATTTCATGTCAACTTTAAACTTAAGCACAAAGCATATGCTATTTTTAAATATATTTTGAATTTCTTATTTATTTTAATCTGGGAGGGGGGTGACCACCACTGCCTCAATGAATCATCAAACACCAATGGTGGTTCATTAGCCTATCAGCATGCAAATGAATGTGTAAATGAGTCATTAGACAGTAAGTAAGACTAAATGCTCATCTATGCAGGGCAAAACAATCATTAAATCTGTATTCTACAAGACAAACACAGTTAGCCAACTAAACTAGCATGTCGGTCCACTGTACTGATGTAATTTGGTTAAATGAATTCTTTCTGTTGATGGTTTAAGACTTCAAAGAGAAAAACCTCAAAGAAATATCCTCTTAGAGATAGTCATTACACTGACGTTCAGCCACGGCGCAATATATTCTTTCAAATCAGACATCTGATTGCATTATACGTCATATGTATTTAAAAGTGCACTGATGCCGACTTGAGACTTTTACTGCATGTTTGGCTTATTTGCATGCACACTGTTAATGAACTGCTAATGAAGATTAAGGCCATGATATATTGATGTGCACTAAGAAGGAAAAGGCTTTAGTGCTTGTCGTTCGAGTCAGAATCAGCGGGGAGGATTACAGATTTTGTGGACTCACTGCAGGATACACACAACCCCTATAATCGGAAGACGCTGAATAGAAAGTCCATATGCCTTATTCCCTTGATCAAAGCAAACTCTGTAGATGACTTAAAAGCTTATCAAGAGGAATTGTCTTTGTCCGTTCATTTTTTATTACAGAAGTAAGGCCTGATTGAAGGTCACATGTCAAAGACCTCATAATGTCTATTAACTTTAGTAGGCTACTATTATAATTTATAAAGAGGTGATATGTAGCCTGGATGCCAGCCCGAACTCCGCCACAACATTTTTTGGACGGGAAGTTCGATCTGGACTTGATCCATTGAGGAGTAATTATGATCAGGCAAACAATGTTTGCGCCAATCAAATTGCCAGGGCGGGCTTTATACAATGATGGGCAGGTGATCTGCAAGGACGCAATCATCACGTTATCAAAGAGCGCTAACTGGTTTCCCTCAGAGATGTACATCTTGATGTAGAGATGTCAGAATTGAGATGTATAGATTCCGCTGTTCGCGTCTGTTTTGAAATAAATCGACAGCGCATTCATTTTAATAGACAAACAGAAAACTGCAATCAAGGCATTTGTCGATCGGAAAGATATTTTTGCCGTCCCACGTGATTCGGGAAAAGTGTAACTTATCAGCTGGCTCTGACGGTCGCTAAGAAGATGGGACGTAATGAAAAGCCTGTGGTCGTTGGTTTCTCCTTTGGTCGCACTCATGAAGGAGTAAGTAAAAGAAGCAACACTCGTTATTTAACTTCTAAAATAAGTAAAGTTAGGCTATGTTCTGTATTTGACAACTGTATGCAAAGTAGCTGACTTACTGCGTTGCTCTGATTGGTTGTAGGTTTACCGACTATCCAATTGAGTGTAGAGTTGTTGTTTTTTTCCTGGTTCGGTTAAGACAAGCCTCATAATCGAATCCAGACGGAGGGTTTCAGACTCATCTTCCGATAGGAAAATGAGTATGACGAAGTCAGGCTAGGTAATATGTGCATCGTTGCATAATATGTCATGAAGTCATCATAACTACATTGACATGATTTTTGCCTGCCAACACGCAAAATCGCTTTTCAGTGTGTTTATGAACGCCGTTGACTTACTGTTACATTACTGTATATATAAATATATGACCTACCCCAACCCCGTCCCTAAACCTACCCGTCACTGGGGTTAATGGCATTTATGAGTCTTCCCCTACCATCCTAGGAAAAAAAATATCGCTCCCAGACGTAGATCTACATTTTGCTTAATTTTGCTCAGACGTTTAATGGCGTATACATCCACGCGGAATCACTCGGACATTTAACGGCGTTGACATACACGCATACACGCAGATATCTCAAAATGCGTATAGATAACACGCCACTTGACTTGATAGTGGCGTATATGTTTACGCAAAAGTCATGATGTCATGTTGGTTTTAGAGTTAGTTCAACGCTGATCTCATGACCAATGTGTACGATTTGTCTGAACCCCAGTGATGGGTAGGTTCAGGGGTGTGGTCATTTGTACGAATTCATATGAATTTGGAAACTCGTAAAATATATGCAATTTAGCAAATCTTGTACGAGTGAGGTCATATGAATTCATATGCGTTAGCCACCTCGTAAAATACGTACGAATTGCAGTGAGATCGGGTTGGTTAGTTGCACGTAATCATGCATAATTTATAGTTATTATATGTATAGTTACATGTAACTTGTAACAAGGACACTGTTACCATATTTTATATATACACTACCAGTCAAAAGCTTAATTAAGATTTTTCAATATACTTGAAATAAGTCTCTTATGTTCATCAAGGCTGCATCAAAATTGCAGTAAAAACAGTAATATTGTGAAATATTATTGCAATTCAAAACTAATATATTAAAGTGTAATTTTATTCCTTAGATGGCAAAGCTGAATTTTTAGCAACATCATTGCAGATGATCATTTAGAAATCATTCTAATATGCTGATTCGAATAGTTTCTTGCACTTTGTCTTACTTTTCACTGTAAAAAAATATTGTTGGTTTAACATAAAAATTTAAGTAACCTGGTTGTCTTAAAATTTTAAGTTGATTGAACTGGAAAAAGTGAGTTAATACAATGAAGGAGATTGATTTAATCATCAGAAACTCAAAATAATAAGTTATCTCAACTAAATAAATTATTTAAGTTGATTTGACAAAAGAAAAATATATATGAAAATCTATATATATTTTTTAACAGTGTAAATGGTTCAAATCAAATTGCAAGAATGATAAACTTCTATATTAGGTTACAAGTTAACTGATCGATTTATAATTGTATTTGTTGTGTTCATTTTGCACCGATATGTTTCAGTAGGATCCAGTGATTTTGAGCAAGTCTTTATTTGATGTGCCCGCTGGAGTGCTACAGGTAGCTTTATTTCTTTTGCCTTTTTAGAAACTGATTAAATCTTGGAGAAGACAGAGTCATAGAACGAGAGGTCGTAACTGGTGTTGAGCTGCCTCAGGAAAACGCTGCTTCATTAGCAGATTATTAGTCCCTCAAAATGTCATTTATTCTCTCAAGGCAGGATGACCTCTGGAATGGTCCCTCGTAATCCAGTGCGGCCCCTGACCATCCCTGAGATACGCCATTAACCCCCCTGTTAAAATCTCACCCCAGAGAGAGCCTCGAAAGCACATATACGTGCGGCAGACGGCGGGGCGGAGTGCATGGAGAAGTGCATTATCTTGTCGAGTTGTTTTCTTTCTATTAAATCTCATCAGTTTGAACAGGTGCAGCAGTCGGCGGTGTCAGATGAGGTCTGCAGATATCTCACATCAAACACACCATGATCAAGGCTAAGCTCAGGACGGTGTGAGGAGACAGATTACACACACACACACACACACATGAACTTTCCCTCTCAACAAAGAAGATTAAGGAGTGAAAACTAATTCAGCCTCCTTTCACACTTTTAATTGGGTCTCGAAAAATAAATCAAATCCACAATTTTTTACGCTTGTCTTAGATTCAAATAATACACAAACGTCCCTGGATTCAAAACAGCAGAAATGTATTGGTAACACTTTACAATAAGGTTCATTTATTAAACATTAGTTAATGTATAAACTAACATGAACTAACCATGAGCAATACATTTGTTTCTGTTTTTGTTCATCTTTGTTAACGTTAGTTAATACAAATCCAGCTGTTCATTGTTTGTTCATGTTAGTTCACAGTGCAAGCTGATGTTAACAAGATTTTAATAAAGTATTAGTAAATGATTGAAATTAACATTAACAAAGATTAACAAATGCTGTAGAAGTATTGTTCATTCTTAGTTAATGTTAACTAATGTCGTAAATAATGAACCTTATTGTATATGATTTTGGCTGTCATGTATCAGGCAACATGATTATAATATATATTTATGAATTTGGATCCTATGTTATTGCTTTGACAATGCATTTATCATGATTTACACTGCTTAAGTATGGTGTTTTTCAAATGTAATCAGTTAATTACATTTTATATATTCAATATTGTTTATTAAAAAAAATGCAGAAAATCGGCATATTAGAATGATTTCTGACGGATTAGGAGAGTGATGATGCTGAAAATTCAGCTTTGCATCACAGGAATACATGTGTAAATATGTTTTATACATATATCTGAAAAAATAAATGTTCTTCTTTCAAAAACAAAAAACTTTTGACCAGTAAAAAAAAAAAGATCAACACTGTAAAAAATATATTGTTGGTTTAACTTAAAAAATGAAGTAACCTGGCTGCCTTAAAAATTTAAGTTAATTGAAATGGAAAAAGTGAGTTAATACAATAAAGGGGATTGATTTAATCATCAGAAACTTATAATATATACATATATGAATATATCTAAAAATAAAAAAATATATATAAAAAACTTGTTTGTATGTTATCTGAACTACATAAATTATTTAAGTTGATTTGACAAAAGAAATAATGTTGTGATTACAAATCATGAAAATATTTTTACAGCCAAAAATGGAAATACGAATTGTTGTGTCGAATGTCGAATTGTTGTGTGTACGAATTGTCACAATTTCATGAGATCAGTCTGCTAAACAAACCCTAATTCATACAAGTACATGTAGTTAAAAAAGTTGCTGCCTAAAAAAACAAGTATTCTTGATTCTTACATAATCTAAAAAAGATGAAAATTGCTTAACTTATTTTGATGAGTTGATGCAATTTAACAACATTCATTGTCATAACTTATTGATTTTATCATTTCTACAGTGTGCATAATTACACTGTAACACAGGCTAAAAAAAACACAAAGAAAGACAATATTTGCTTGTGTACAGATGAATAATAAAGATAAAAGTGTAAAGATGGCATAATATCTTTACTATTAGCGTCGCCAAACGGAAGAGCAAAAATAATGACTGAACAGTTTTTCCTGAACATCTACATTAGTCCAATCAACATCCAGTTCCACCCTAAACTCACACCATCAATCGGTTGAGTCTACGCTACAGTTCAGATTACTAAACAAACAGAGTGGTGTTTTGATGGGAAATCAACCCTTGCTCATCCCATCTTACTATGCGGATACTATAAGACAAATTACATCACCTCTAGGGCCACTGTATCATTTATTGTATCCTGGAGCATTTAAACTGAAATTAGGATGTAAAATGCCACTATTGAGATGTGCCCTGGGCTGGATTCAAGGCACGCAGGGTGATATATTATATATGTGGATATATATACATCTAGCGCATTTTCATTTCTCATACCCCCTCAGAACTGAATCTATCTCAGATTGCCTCTGCTGCATTGTGATTCATGGCATACTGGGGAGGAATTTTTCCGCCCAGCTCAGAGACACGTGAATACCTGAGCAGAGGTCAGTCGGGTCACTGGAGGACGAACACCCCCTCCCCAATACAAAAGGATGAAAAGAGGAAATGAGCTTGGTGCAATATCAGGTGTCATGTACAGCAAAAACCGCCACACACACACACACACGAGTGTCAGCGAGGAGTGAGTGTCGGCACAGGCAGCTGAGGTAAGGAAATAACCCTGCCAGTGGCTCAGCCCTTGAATGAATGAAAATTCAACTGGAGCGATTTTCCAATTTGTGTCTGTTTGAGCAGATTGGCGCACTCAGAATGCCAACGTCGGACGGCCCCTCACACATTATTCATTCTCGGGTGGCAGAACGAGGTGCAGAATTACAAATTAAGGGGAGAAAACTCAAAACAAAGTGCTCTTGAGCCACAAGTACCGGACGAGAGAGCTGCCATTGATTTCTTTAAGCCTAGAGTTGTATTATGGATGCAGTTTAATATCTGAGAGAAGGGGGATCAGGATTTTCATAATCTTAATGATAAGGAAAAGGATTAAGAAGAAAGAAGGGATTAATTCTCCGATCTGCCAATATGGTGGACTAACACGTTTCCAGGGAAATTATATATCCCGCCACTGCGCCACGGCCCGCCGTAACCCAATCATTCTTCCCTCGGGATTTAATTTGGTCATGGCATGCTTCAAATGATTGACCTCAGGTAGACTTCCTCTGGAGATATCTGAAATCTCACCTGTAGGGCTCCAGCTGTATTTAGCACTAAGAAGAATGTTCCGCGGTGTGTGTTAAGACACAATATTACTGGAAGTTAATGCTCTGTTGTATAAACTCTGCACATTCAGGTGCTCTATATATAGCGTTACCAATATTTTTGACAGAAATATTGGCTGGTATATATATATATTTTATATATATTAGGGATGGGCATTTATATATATATATATATATATATATATATATATTAGGGATGGGCATTATATATATATATATATATATATATATATATATTAGGAATGGGCATTTTTCAAAAATATTGCATTCGAATATTCGGGCTCATAAAAATTGAATATTCGAAATATTCATTTATTTAAATTATGTTTAACGAAAAGACGTTATTTAAGGGGGTTTTTTTACGTTTTTGTCACCATTTCTGGACAAGCTTACAATTAGGCAATACACAACAAGCTTACAATAGTAATTTAAGTTTTCTTTTAGTTGAAAACATTAAACAGTAGGCCTATGTGTAAACAAAAAAATATATAAAAAAGCATTATTAAAAGCATGCTCAGCGCGAGCGAAAAAAAACCCTAATAAAGCAGATTGCGTCAGATATCTCGACAGAAAGTACACACATACACACGAATCAGCAAATGATTGATTATCGTCTTTATATTGTTTCACGTTTATGTTGAGAAAAACAATAATATCTAACGTACATGCAGGGGCGTCGCCAGCACTTTATGCTCGAAGCTGAGAAAAGACGCTGCGCTGACAGACGTTTCAGAGACACAAAAAACGTGTGTTTCTAACAGCACTTGGCATTTTCTGTTCTTAAACCGGTCTCCCTTAACGAAACTTAAAGGAAGTATGTCTCAAAATCATTTTGCTATTAGATAAGTTAACATCTTTGATCATGCGGGGTCCAGCTGCGCTTACCTGCAGTTGTGATGCAATGATGAACAGCTAACGACGTTATCTTTCCTCACTTCGACTGTTTGGATTTCATGTGATTTCTCATGGTGATGATATCATAACTCGGATTATTAATTCATTTGTTCAAATGTAATTCCGTTTAGTAAGATCCTTTTCAAGTAACGTTAATTCCAAACTTCGTGAGGCAGACGACAACATTATGTGATCAAATACAGACAACTTGTACAAACTCATACAAACTCCACAGCGCCATCCAGTGCATTTAATTATAACTGCGAGTTAGTTCTAGGATTTATCATGGACTCACTGCATTTACGGCCAGCAAAGCAACGTATTAAAAATTCGAATGGTATTTTATTTTTCGAATAATAATTACATATCAAAAATTTGAATATTTGTGCACATCCCCCATATATATACACACACACATGCACACACACCATGGTCTGTCTGTGTGAATACTGATTAGCTGGAAGGTGTGCACTAAAACCGTTTAACGCACAGGTAGTTCCAGTCAGGTTAATCACTGTTTTATATTAATGTGCTGATTTAATTGAAGCACATGCTTTCAAAGACACTCACACACACATTATATCACTCCAAACAGAAAGATCAGAGATTGCGTTGCACGCACACAGAAAATTCAGCAGCACAGAAACTTGTTGCCAGCGCAACAAGTATTTTATAACAAAATATCTTCGCTGCTGAATCTTTACATTTTATTTCTGATGCTGTTTTGGACATTTCTAAAACCTGTGGCTTCACTAGTAGAGACACTGCAGGTAATCACACTCATCTCTCACTTGATAATAATACATATAAATGTAATCTTAATAGTACTTCATCTCTGTGTCTGATGCTAAGCAGGCCGAATGCTAGATCTAACGAGCCGTAACTGACGAAAATACTGTCAATATTACCCTTCCGGTCAAATGTTCAACTAGTCAGTGTTGGCAAATTACCATGTTATAAGCAGGATAATCCACGGCTGGCTATGCATTCAACTATTTTAATACACTCTAATTCACATTGGGTGGTTCAGTGCATTCCAGAAGAATGCAATACAACATTCCAGAAGTACAGTATGTGATTTGAATTCAGTCATATTCGTTCCAGGTACAGGTTTTTGAGCCAATCACCTGATTAGCTGATGATATCATATTTGATATTATATTGTGTTTAGGCTTATTCAGTGTTTAGCCTATTGGCAAGAAAATAACAAAAATCACAGGAATCAATTGAAATGTAGTCAGGCATATACAGTGCCAAAATCTGAAGTTGCAACAGGGTTGCAAGAATTTCAAACCCAATAGAACATGTTCAGAAAATAAAACGTAGAATATTTACCTATGTCTCACCTTGTTGTACCCACACTCTCAGAAAAAAAGTTACAAAAGCTGTCATTGGAGTGGCCATCTTTGTATCAATATGCAACCTTCAGTGGTACAAAGGTGTACATTTGGAAACGGTACAGCACTAGTGACAACTTTTTGCACCTTTTTTCTTTGTACGCAAAGTGCAAAATAGCTTACTTTGTAATTATTACCAACTCAAACTGTAAAAATCTTACCCAGCAGGAATGTTTGATGAGTGGAACACTGGAACGTTTCTGTACATGAAGATCCTGAAGGACTTATGAAACGGCAGATGATGGACGGGTCAAAAGCAAGCTTTGCTCTTGTGAGATGTATCCAGGTTACCCACAGGGATGTCTGGGATGGGACATGTTCAATGCCATTAGCGCTTGACCTGGTTGTTTCCTCTGGTCGACGAACTGCGATATAAGAGAAGGCAAGCAATTTACATAATCACAGTAACAGATCGGAAATACATACTTGCATAATAGTTAAATAAATAGCCTACTTATAATGTGATAATCAATCGTTCAGGTACAGTTCAAACAAGCTGCAAAACAGTAAAACCAAGTCAAGACCAAGTCAGTGCCACACTGATCAGGTGCGTTTCCTGAAGCATCGTTAGCCAACTATGGTTCCATTTCGATGTTTCCTGAAACCATTGTTCCAACGAACATTCGCAAACAGCATCGCAAAGTTGTGTGGTTTGAACGACAGCTCTCTGAACCTGTGGTTAAGCAGGCATCGTCTCTATATTGTATGACATTTGGATGTAATAAATCCTTATCTTATAAAATCTACTATGTTTTATTTTAGATGTATTGAGGGTCATTTGTTTTGTGTGGATATATTCATGCATGCATTACATTCATTAAAATTAGAGGTAGAACCGATTAATCGGTTCTGGTCATTAATCGGCAGATTTTTGGCATTTTTTAACATAATTGACATCGGCCAATATCCAAGTGTATCAAGCCGATTATTAGGCAGGCGCATCTGTGGGCAGCCTAGTGCTGTCATGGGACATGTGTTTGATGCACGCTGCCGCTAGAGTCATTTTCCAGCCGAGTGAGCAGCAGACCTGAAATATGAACGCATTCATGATGAACGCGTTCAGGCACAACACTGACCGTTAGTTAGTAGCTGGATTAAACATGGTTAAAATGCTGGCCAAACAGTGAAAAGTGTGACTGTAAGATGCCGTTGTCTGAAGAACAACAGACGGACGGTGCGTTGTGGTGCATATAAAGTTTTTGTAAAATATAATTTTCCCATCTGGTGGTTGTTTTTGTCGTTCAACAGCAATTTACTAGTGAAATATGTTATTGTTAGAAGTTAAATTAATTAAAATATAATAAATCTTATATATATAAAATGTAATCATTTAAAAAATATTTCTCCTTTTTTGTGATAATTAGGTTATGTCCATTTGTCTTTGTCCAAAACAAACCAAAAATACATGTTTCAGGACATGTTTCAGGACATTTTTTGAGAGGATAAAATGTTTTTGTTGAGAAAGTTTGTCTATGTTAAGTAATTATCATTTCTTTTACATTTTATCTTTCAAATAGAGGTTAAAAACCAAGCAAATATCGGCCAAAATAAATCGGCAGCATTAATCGGCCGAACCCGGATTTCAAAAGATCGGCATTATCGTGAAAAAAAAAAACATATCGATCGACCTCTAATTAAAATCATCCATTTTACCATTGTGAATAGGCGAGAGTAACATTTGCATCATGAATAATTTCAAAGTTCTGTGCTACTGACAATTGGGGCGAAATGCGACAATCATATGCCAATGTCGTTTGCAGTGAAGACTGAAGCAAGACACACGAAACTTTAAGCAAGTGACGCAACCAATAACAACGACACCTCATACTAATGTATGGCAGAAACATAAAATAAATGTGAATTTAGGCTACTTTTGTTTTATTGACCACAATAGTATCAGTGCAATTTTGATTCATATTGAAATAGGGCAGGGGCTCTGAGCAAACCCCCACCCCTCCCCTCTACACGTGCCTGAAGCAGATCAATGTTTCATGCTCATGTACATCAGTGTGCCTCTGCAGTATCTACTTTTCTCATTCAGCCGCTGTTGTTTTCTGCTTTATTGAGATTTATATTTGCCTCAGGTGGATACTTGCTCCCTGGAGTTCATTATTTTCCCAGATTAGTCCAGTTTGTGGAATCAAAGATGTAAAAGGCAGCTAAGCTGTGTCTAATAGGCTCGAGTCTAGACGCCCCATTCCAATTACGCACTGTAAATAGATTCCGTAATTCAGCTCCAGGGTTTGTTTATTCAATTTTGTGCTCTTAAAATAATGTTAATTTCATTTCGTATTCTCCAAACCTTTGTTGAGGATTAAACAGCTCTGCGCCTTTGACAGAAAACGTGTCTCGGATCTTGAGCACGACACATGTCCGTGGCATTGTATGGAATGTGTTTCGTGTTCAGTCCACAAGGATAAACAAGCCAAGAGTTCTTGGAAACACAGGGATAACCGTGAACGCCACTGTGTCCAACACTGGACCTGATGTCGTAAACATGAAGTCATCAGCAAACTCCACTCTCATCACCACTGACATCAAGTCACAACCTTAAATCTCTATACACAAAGAACTAAAACTTTCATGAATTTAGCATTTTTTATTTATGCAAACACTGTCCTCTTTTCTTTCTTTTTCTTTTTTTTTTTTTTTGCAGACCACATGGTGACAATAAACGGTGTCTATGCTAGTCGGCTCTGTCCTGCTTGCTTCCTGTCTGAGGGAGCGAGGAAGAAAGCCGCACTGACCTTGAACACAATCCAAAGACGAAGTAAGAACTCTGCGTAGAGACAGAACAAGGATCTTTACAGTCTTGCAGACAAGGTTTTCTGATTAGCATGCTGTTACATCAAATAGCTCACTGAAGATTTTTGCATACTGATAAAAAGACCTTTGCAGGACTAGTTGACCAAAAATTTTAACTCGTTCAAACTCACATGTTGTTTTTTTTTCTATGTAATACACACTAAAAAAGAGCAAACATTGCTGTAAAAAGCTGTAAAGCAGTACAGAAAAGTATGTACACACAAACATGCACAAACTAGAGCCCGACCAGATAAAGGATTTTGAAGGCCGATACCGAATACAAAAACATATTGGTTTTAAAACCCAATATTCCGATATATTGGCCGATATTTTGAAAAAAAATATTATTTCTGAAATGCGCAACAAAACATTAACTGATTTCCCTACATTAGTTATTTGTAGTTATTCATGAGTTTTAACTAAAATAATATGACAATGAATTTTAAAAAGAAACTTGTTTCGTTTACTGTTAAAACAGAACAGACTGATGATAGTAGCATTAGATAGCTTTATGGTTAGCTAGTCTATGATGAGCCATAATTATCAATGGATTACGTCATACTGTAAAAATACAGCAAAACTGGACATGATAGTTACAAATTTTCTTATGCTTATTTGAGTTATGTCAGCAATGTATGTCTCGTGACCAATTCAATGAGTGTTGCCAACAGGGACTGTGTAGAGTGCCCTCTGGTGGACAAACTATACAACTCCAACACTCATGACATGGTTCAAGCGTGTTTTCGTCCATTTTTTATTTTATTTTTGATATAAATATTTACTCGGCCATTATAACATGCCGATACCAATAGTTTGGAAAATGCATAATATCGGCGGATAATATCGGCCTGCCGATATATCGGTATGGCTCTAGCACAAACACACACAGACTAAATATCATCCAGTATACACACACACACACACGTCATTATACCTCTCATGCTTCATGTTTCTGAACCAGTATACCACTTCTAATTTCAACAAAGAACAGTTTGAAATATAGCGAACTACATAAATCATTTTAAATCCAAAGCGACATTCTAAAAAGAAACACAAAAACATGAGAGATTCATCGAAGGCAAGAAATAACTAAATTTTTCAAAAGTACAGGCACAGTGAAACAGTGAATAAGAATAGTTTCAATACTACTTGTAGCAAGGGACTTTGGCAGAGCTTGGAAGGTAATATCTATCCTTAATATGGTTTGTGTTGAAAATTCACATCAGACCCAAGAAGCAACAGATCCCGAGGCAAAAGTGTCTATTCAGCACACATTCTGTTCTTCACAGCCTCACCTTGGCTCAAAGCTACAGTCACTTTGAGTCAGTCTTTGCTGTTATAGCTCTCTGTGGACACCTTCTTTTACAGAAGTGAACAGTCATAAAGCTGCCTCAACAGTAGAGACCAGGGTCGCCATTCTCTCTGACCCATAATGAGCACACACACACACCATCATATCCGCAGTTTGCCGAGGTTCTTGGCTACTCTCAAAATCTCATACGTAAAAGCCACTGAATAGGGACTTCAACCTTGCACCCCAAACTGTGACTCGCATCGTATTCAACTCATTTATTTCACCACTAAACATAAACTGTAATATTTCTGTCATGGAAGAAGTTGTTATTATTTTTGAATGTTAAAACTGTGTCTAATTCCATTTAACTATCATAATTATTTGCAGCTAATCATCCTTTCTACTCAAATCTCACACTCAATTAGACATTCAAAGTGTGATGTTAAATCCCATTGGCTCTTGTGTGTCATGTGACATATTGCTATATGCTAAATGTATCATTTTATATCATTTAAATGTATCATTTTTTCCCAGAGACATAATGGAAGAGAAGTTACATGGACTCTTTGAACGTGTCAAAGGCGAGTTCAAAAGAATTGTGACATATAAACTTGCAATTGCGTGTTATGAAGTTTATATGTTGCAAGTCCAACTTTATTTCTCACAACTACATTTGTATCCAGCAATTATGACTTTATAACTAGCAGCTGTGAGTTTAAATCTTGAAATTCTGAATTTCAGTCAGAATTGCAATATGTAAACTTCCATAAAAACATGTATTTCAAAGGGAAGGTCCAAACTTTCTAAGTCTTTAAAGGGGTGATGAACTGAGAAATCAAATTTTCCTTGAGCTTTTGACATCTAAGAGGTCATCATATTATAAGAATATCCTGTATGTTTCAGAACTGAAAACGTCCTTGTTAGTCCAATAAAAGCTTTTATTGACACCAGCCTGAACAAACAACTGACAAACCGGATCGAGCAGAATATTGTGCAGTGCCTGGTTGTGGAAGAAGACAGTCGCTGCATAAGCTTCCTCTGGATTCCAATAGGACTGCATGGATAAACTTTATTTTTAATGACGTTCCAGCTGATGAGGGTAAAACATTGTCCGTCTGTTCGCTTCATTTCACTGAGGATTGTTTTGTAAACAAGATTTGCAGACCAATTAAGAGTAAAGAACGGTGCTGTGCCGTCTACATTGGATCTGACAGCAATTGTGCAACACACGGACTCTTGGTCGAACATGTATGGGCGAATCCGGTTGCCATTTGACAACATTGGACGTTTCCCCACGTGCACTGATGAGTGAGTTAAACTCATTATAATATGCAAAACTGTTATCCACTCACAGCAGTGGGCGTTTATTTCCAAGTCTTCAGTGCGACACGCCCATAAAAACCGACCGTTTTTCAGGGAGGCTCACAGCTTGGGTACAAAATAGCCTATTACTTATTCATTTTGATGTTTTTGAATGCAAAAAACAAGCGAACGTTATAAATTGACCTCAGACAACAATATAATAAAATGTAAAAAGCCAGTTCATGACCCCTTTAAAATCATTCTGCGATGACTGAAGATGACCACCCTTGTGTTTGATCAGGGCCACTCTGAAAGTAAAAGGACGTCTTTTCTTTTTTTTTAGATCAGAAATAGGTATGAGGTAAGCCTCTTCTGCAGCATGACTGCATTCGTGAACTAAGTGACAGATGGTAAGTGACGGAAGTTACCTGGGGAAAACCTCTGGGACTGGAGAAAGAGACTAGTGTTGAGTGGGTGGTCCATCTTTCAGATGCCAGCGATGGAAGATAACGTAACTTTCTCTCTTCTTATGCCTCTTCCATTCTTTATTTCTATGTTTTTTCTTTCTTTCTCCATGGCACGTGTCAGTGGAGGAGAATCCGAGGACGTCTGGGTGGAGACAGCGCCTCGGGCTTCTGCCTCCAGCGCGGATTGAAGACCAAGCTGGAGACCTTGGAACAGTTCAGCCCATTCACTCATGCTTGAGTCTTTTCTCCTGTGTCTCCATTCTCCTTCCACCTCCTGAAACTCAAAGGTCAGATCATTCCACTGCTGATTCCTTTATTTACTTTACCTTCCCCACCTTATTAATTAGTCATTTCAGCTGATTTATCTCACTGTATATTTAGAGAGATTTTAATCAATTTTATCCAATCTCAAAATCTATAAAATAGTCTTTGTTTTGGATGGTTCCGTGGTAACAAAAAATTTTCCATTCTCTACAGAAATTGGTATTATATTTTTATAAAAAAATAAAAATATATATTAATAAAGTAATTGTTATTAAAATGGTTTTATTAAAATTAATAAATGTTGTATAAATAATTTTAACATTTATTCAATTTAAATTAATATACATAAATCATTTGTGGTAAACACACAAGCACACACATTTTTATATATAATTTTAAGAATATATATTATTTTAACATGTATTCAATTGATAAAGACACAGAAAATACATACCGTATTAATTCATAATTAAATATATAATCACACACACACACACACACACACATATATAAATATTACACTTACCTAAGTCTATGAAGTTTCTCCAAAATGACACCTTCAAGACATTCATTAAGTCCGACACAAAGCTGGAGTTAGCATGCCAAGGTTTTAGCCCAGCCAGGAGGAACACTACAAATAAACACACAATATCATTTCACACCTTCTATTTATTACTGAAAGCTTCTGGCTAGATCATTTGTGGTAAACATTTCTCTGAGAACAGCATTTATTTTAAATATTTTTTTAAATAAAGGGATTAACTGTCAATTTTGAATTTTAACATGCTAAATAAAAAATATAAATTCCTAATAAAAAAATGAAATTAATACTTTTATTGGTTGTTTTATTTATATATTTTTTCTTTTGTGCCAGTATGAAATCAATCTTACAGTAATTAACTCTTAAGTTAACATATTTATTTATTTAGCTGACGCTTTGTATCCAAACTAAGCGACTTACAATTGCTATATATGTCAGAGGTTCGCACGCCTCTGGAGCAACTAGGGGTTAAGTGTCTTGCTCAAAGACACATTGGTGTCTCACAGTGGATTCAAACCCGGGTCTCACAGACCAAAGGCATGTGTCTTATCCACTGCGCCATCACCACCTCAACTTAACTGTAATTAACAATTTTTTTAAAAATCACACACAGAAACGGCCCAACTTGATTGTGAAATAGATTGCTGTGGCCAGTGATAGAATAACAAATTAATAATGAAAAAAGAACAATACATTTTATGGCGGCTGTGTGTATTTTATGCTTTTGTCTGCCGCGCTAAACTGTCTTCAAATAACCTTCACTTAAATAATTTGATTAAATAATCAGCACATTGTTAAATAAATTCAATTAACAGCTTTTCTAATATTTACATATATAACAGACAAAAAAAAAATAAAACAAAATCGGTTTAATTCTAAGGCTTAGGTGGACAGTGTCTTTTTAGGTGGTCAGTGCCTTTAAAGTGTTTTTTTTTTTGCCAATGACCATACTCGCACAATAACTACAGGAGAAAATAAACAAGCCACTTTTGATTTTAGTTGAGATTTGACAGAATTGCTGTTTCTTCACGAGGTTTATTTTGAGCATTTTCACAAACAAACACAGCCGAGCCAGGCCGCTCCATGTCAGACATAAGGGGCAAATCTTCACAAAGCACTTAGTCTGTGTTTATTTCCAAGTAAAGCATCAGGGTGGTAAACTTCAATACAAAGCCAAATCCAGAATGCAGTAAATCCAGACCATTACCTGAACTTATACTGTGTTGTGTGCTCTCTGTTCACGCACTAATGTCATTTCATCCCCCTACAGCATTGGAAATAGCCTCGAGAGATCACATCTCTGCATTACAAACATTGCACTGATATTAAATGTAAATGTATTTCTGACTTGGTTTTAGGTACTCAAACACAGAGCTCCTGAAGGTGAACTTCCTGTGTCAGACTGCACAAATACACAAATCAACAAGAGTAGCTGCTGCTCTAAAGCTATTTTAAGGTAATGCACAATAATAAATAAGTAAAGTGCATTTTATTCTTATTTTGCTACTTCAGTGCCTGAAATGTACGGCTTGGAAAAACACGGTTATAGTTTCGGGCTTGCTGCGAACTGGTTCCAATAACACCAATGTCATTTCTGTCTGCCGTATATTAGGAGGAAGAACCAAACAAAGTTTGTGTTCAGCTGCTCCTGAGGTAATCTGCTTTATCACCAGAATATGATGTACGAAGCATCTGGTTTGGAAATGAGTTTACAAAAAATAATGAGTAGTTGATATCTCTGGGTAAGATTCTTCTGTCTGCAAGCCTTAGCATTAGAACCTGAGGAAAAGGGACTGCAAGAGGAGAGGCAGGAGGGAAAAACAAACAAACAAAACAAAAAAAAGTAGACTCAAAATAATCTTCCAGTCACGTTTCCCCCCAACAGCCTTCAATAGAATATCATTACCGGGGTCTGCATGCAGGCGGCATGCTGAGGAACGTTGGAAGTCAACCTTTTTTTTCCCTCTCACAATCAGTGTGCAAGCATTCCCATCGGACAGTGATACAGCACAATGGAGGAAACAGCAGGGAAGGGTAGAAAGAAAAGAGGAAGAGCTTTGTTTCATTTCAACTGTTGCTATGATACCAATATGAAAATGATGATGTCATACTCTGTTCATTTTTCTAAACCAGAGCTAAAAAATTCAGAGTATACTTCGATTTTGACTTCAGATACTTGTGAGGTTTTCTGTGGAGACCGGGAGTGCTGTAACACCATCATCATTCACTCATCCTCATGTTGGTCCAAAACATGTTGGTACCAGACGGGGCGGTCTGAGTATTTAACAATCTGCTCAGTTACTGGGATTTTCACGCACAACCATTTCCAGGGTTTACAAAGAAATGATGTGAAAAGGGAAAAACATCCAGTATGCAGCAGTCCTGTGGGCAAAATGACATCATGACTTTTGGGTAAACATACACGCCACTTTCGAGTCAAGTGGCGTGTTATCTCTACACATTTTGAGCTATCTGCATGTATCACGTGTATGTCTACACCATTAACGTCCGCGATCATTTGCGTGTCTGTTCAGCGAAACAAAGCAAAAAGTACATCTACATCTGGGGAGCTATCTTTTTCTTTCCTAGGATGGTAAGGGAACAGTCATAAATGCCATTAACCCCAGTGACAGGTAGGTTTAGGGACGGGGTTGAGGTAAGTCATATATTTATATATACAGTAATAACGTTAAGTCAACAGCGTTCATAAACACGCAGAAAAGCGATTATGCGTGTTGATAGCACGGCAAAAATAGAAAGGTGTGTCATACACACGCTACTTCATGAGATCAGTCTGCTGTGGGGGTGAAAATGCCTTGTTGATGCTAGAGGTCATCTTGGAGAATGGGCCAACTGATTCAAGCTGATAGAAGAGCAAATTTGACTGAAATAACCACTCGTTACAACCGAGGTATGCAGCAAAGCATTTGTGAAGCCACAACACACACAACCTTGAGGCGGATGGGCTACAATAGCAGAAGACCCCACCGGGTACCACTCATCTCAATTACAAATAGGAAAAAGAGGCTACAATTTGCAAGAGCTCATCAAAATTGGACGGTTGAAGACTGGAAAAATGTTGCCTGGTCTGATGAGTCTCGATTTCTGTTGAGACATTCAGATGGTTGAGTAAGAATTTGGCGTAAACAGAATGAGAACATGGATCTATCATGCCTTGTTACCACTGTGCAGGCTGGTGGTGGTGGTGTAATGGTGTGAGGGATGTTTTCATGGCACACTTTAGGCGTCTTAGTGCCAATTGGGCATTGTTTAAATGCCACGGCCTACCTGAGCATTGTTTCTGACCATGTCCATCCCTTTATGGCCACCATGTACCCATCCTCTGATGGCTACTTCCATCAGGATAATGCATCATGTCACAAAGCTTGAATCATTTCTTTAAAAAGAAAAATATTACTGACCACAAACATTTGAACAATTGTGTAAGTACTATATGTGAATATTAAAATATGACATATATGATAGTTAAAATTTGTTGCAACACACCAAGATCTCCTTTATGTTTCCCTTTTTGTTCCCGAAGAGCCACTAGTTTCCTGAGTTCTTGTCAGAAACTGGCTACTTTGTTTAAAATGTTTACGATGCATTACTGCATATGTCCTATGCAATCTTTCTGAGTCCTGAATGCTGCATTAAAACGAACATCTGAGCTGTTCAGTCAAGGGAAGGACATTGCATTAAATGTGGTTAACAGATGAAATAAGCTATCCCATGGTTCCCCATGTGAGACCAAATCAGATGATTAAACTGCGTGCTTCACATAGGCCATTCTCACGCAATGACAAGACCTCTGGATTCTCTCCAATGACACTTGATTAATATGAAAAAAAAGAAAAACTCCTGAAAGAATCATATTGGGAATATGCTTTTCCTGATTCCCCCTGAAAATAATTCCCCTTGACTGAAAGGAAGGTTGTGCTCTCACTGATCTGTACTTTTGATGCTTTTTGCTTAAATCCCTATTCTATACAAGATGAGAGGCTGCATTAAAAAATTTCATTAAAGAGATTGTTTTTAGATTGTTCTACTGTATCTGCAGCTGCAGGGAGTAAATCTTCCTATAAGCCGCCAACATGCACCTGAGTTATTTTCATAATATAAATCTGATTAAATCTGACCGACGGACATGTATCATCCTCTTCCACCATGTACAAATCAGAATGAGTAAGCGTCATCAAAACGCATCATATTTTGCCACCATATTGTTGTGATGCCCAACTAATCTCTAATCTGACAAATAGTCAATAATATACAAGCTAAATAAAATTGGTCCCAGAATCGATCCCTGTGGGACTCCAGTACTACAATCAAGAAATGATGAGAATATATAATTGATTCTTATACATGGTTTCCTTAGGATTAAATATGATTGCATCCATGATAGTGTTTGTATCAAAAATAGAATCGAATTCTATTGCATTATACATCTAATGTTGATTAATAAGATTAATTCGAATTAGTACAAGCTCTAGTCAAGGCTTATTGCTGCTTTATGGTCTTTATCCGTCAGATGCGTCACCTTTATTTATAAATGGCTATGACCCGAGGTTGTTTTGTCACTCTTTTTCTCGTCACCCTGTCTGTGAAGCAAGCACTAGACGGCAGCTATCTTGAGTGTGTAGAAACCCTGGGAGGTATTCTGCCTTCGTTCCTAATTACGGCTGATTAAAGTGACATTTTGTCACCCTTGTGTCTGCTGACATCAAACAGCAGGATTGTGAACAAGACCAGGGCTTTTCACCTTGCATTCTCTCTCATTCAGAGCGAGTCAGAATAAAAGCACAGATGCTCACAATACAAGACGGCTCGACGTTAACTGTGAATGTGGCATCTCTGAACTCCGGTTCAGCATATGTCACGGTCTACTTCTTTAGTTGGAGTAAATGCAGCTTTGTGCAAATAAAAACTTGCCTTGGAGTGAAGCAAGCTGTTCATCGCTTTTAAATATTTAAGTCATGAGTCTGAAATAGAAATAAAAAACTCAATGTGTTAAATTGGAAATGAGTCACCCATCCTTTGAATTTAAAACATCAGGAAATGTTAAAATATGTGTTCATTTTGATGGACTCATGGGAAACCTTTACAGTTGTAGCATGTTTTGCACATTCCATAAATATAACTGGTCTATAATAATTGGTCTCCAATGAATTTTATATTAAGCATTAGATGCAGTTGTCTGTCATTTTCAGATAAAAAAAAGTATTTACTTTGTTTTGACGTTTACTGCTTTTTTTGTTTTTTTGTTTACAGCTATCAAATAGTACAATTATTGTATTTAAATGTGTCCCACATTTTGGTGAAATGGTTTTGAATACATTTTCTCTTACAAGTTGAGAAATTAATTATTAAATACAAAATTAAATATACTATTTTTAATATACTTAGCTAATCGTTATATATATATATATATATATATATATATACATTAGCTAAACATATTTACACACACACACATATATATATATATATATATAATATTAATGTCTTATTGTTATTAATATTATTAAATATCAAATAAATGCTTTTAAAATATTTTTTGGTTGCTCAAAGCTGATGGTTAAATAGCATTTTTTTTAAGTGGAACAGATGGACACAAATGTTTTTTTAAGAGATGTACTGTATATGCTTTTCTCTGTTAAAAGTTAAACAGGGATTCACAGACAACTTGGGTTCCCACATAATTTTCCACTTGTCAGCATATGAGTGTCATTTGACTCTAATTGGGCCAGTCACTTCAATGTCAGAGGTAGTTAATGTGGCTGTAGATTGTCAGAAGAACCAAACGGTCATAGATTCCCATTACATTTTTGCCTGAGAGACCTCACTGACCCTTTGGCTGCAAAGAGAAGGTACACTTCTCAAAAAAACTTTGACCTTAGTTCAACCACCATTTCGCTAGTGGACCTCAATGATAAATGATAAGCACTTTGTATACTGGAGTGTTTGTTTCCTGGGATGCGCGAGGGCTGTTTGCTGTGGGGATTTCAGACTGTGAGCGTGACCTCCAAACTCTCTCTCTCTCTGCCCTTCACACGCCAGCACATCGGGAGACTGGCCGAGGCCAGACTAATCAAAAATGCATGATATCAAAGCAAACTCATCCTCTGCCGCTAAGCAGGGTCCCATTTGAAGATTTGTTTTTATGAGGCCCAGACTGGCCTTTACATATGAATTTCCACTCTCATGTCTGTCATGGATTAGATCATCTCTTAGAGTGTTTTTAAAGCTTTAAGCTCTGGTTAGATTGAATGTGATTTACACAAATTTGGATGGTATTGCCAAGTATTCGTTCAATTTCATTCTTTAACACACATTATAGTCAATGCTCAAAGTTAACAGATAGATGGATGAGTATATGGATAGATAGACTGATTGATTTCCATAATGACCAACACAATCTACCAAGTGTCTGTTTAAGAGCAAATTTTTGGGGAGTTAAATAATGGCCCAAATACCAGTAAATTGACTAGCGCAACCCTTAGTAAATCACCTTGCACGCTTCATTTAAATACTCTCCTTCCATTAATGTTGCATCTGAAATGGAAACTCCTACAAATGCATATGCAGAAAGCTCATTCACAAAAACAATTATCGATGTCTTTTCAGCGCTAATTGCTAACACCAAAGGGGGTTTGCGCCGCGTATAATCAGTTAGTAAAATTAGTAAAGCTGTAAGTAAATCTGGATCTACACTAAAAATGGTGCTAAATAGCACTAAAAGTGGTTAATTGGCTTGTTATCATAGGGGAACCACTTTAAGTGCCATTTAGCACTTATCTTTGTCATATGGTGCTATGTAGAACCATAAGAGGTGCCATAGAGCACGTTAACCACCACAGAAAACCACTAAAGAACCACTGAAGAACCAAACTGGGCTTAAAATGTTCTTTAAATGGTGGTGGTGCTATATAGCACCATGACCACCACAAATAATCCCTGAAGAACCGCTGAAGAACATTATGTGTTAGAGTAATGTGTATTAAAGAAACTACTGTTCCATGCCATACACTCAAAAAAGTTCTTTAACGGTTCTTCAGGGGTTCTTTGTGGTGGTCATGGTGCTATACAGCACCACTACCATTTAAAGAACCTGTTAAGCCCAGTTTGGTTCTTCAGCAGTTCTTCAGTGGTTCTCTGTGGTGGTTAACATGCTCTATGGCACCTCTTATGGTGCTACATAGCACCATATGACAAAGATAAGTGCTATATGGCACTTTTAGGTGCTATTCAGCACCATTGTTTTGAGTGTACCGTCGTCATTCTTTTTTGGCCTGTGACCCTTTAAAAAGGGTAAAATTTCCTTCATTACTTTAGAAACAAAAATTAATTAATTGGTTCATTTTAGATTTCAAAACAAATCTATGAGAAACCACTTCTCTAATAATGGATTATAATGTCATCATGATGTTCTTCTTTTCAAGCGACAGTTTGCAGACGTAAAATGGAGTCATTCTCACAGAATTCCAATTTGTTCATTTTATGACATAAAAGTCAAGGACGTGCTGATTTGTGCATTTTCATGATGTACATTTCCTCAGCATGTGCACCTCCATTTGGAAACACTACAAGTTCTCTTAAAAGACAACACAACCCTTTTTGCAAACCGTGTGCGAGGAGCAGTACGGACAGAAACGCAAGTAACAGGGAATCTCATTATTTCACGTGATTTTATGGGGCAAGTCAAAATGCTTCGCCCCGCTTGCCTGTGTGTGACATTTCCCTCTCTCATTAATGAGACGTTCCGTCAGAGCCGAGCCTGTGCTGAGAGCAGCAGACCTGGCAGAGTTTGGCCCGAGGGCCTGTTTCCTTACTGTTCACATATTTACCAACGTGAAATATTCCAGCGCTGTTTCATTCGATAAGGCCAAACAGTGTGCTCAGCGCTCCCAGCCAGTAAAAGCCATTGCTGCGGAGAAAGAGAAACAAAACAGCTTTGAGTCACAGCAATTTGAACCACAAACCGTGCAGATGCACTTATGATGAAGATGAGCTGCTAATATGAGCTAATTTGTGGGGTCAGCTGATTAAAATAGTTTAGGATTGCACTTTTGCCATTCAGGATCCATTAGGACGCCTTTTATTTTAGCTATTGACAATAGAAAAACTCTAAGTATAACAGCTACTCAGCATTTTTGTCCTGTTTTCCAGTATAAATATCGAAACATTCTTAAATCAAGATACATTTACTTGAGATGCTAAATTATGCAACGTTAAGTTTTGTTTTCTGAAAAGAAAAGTGATTTTTTGCTGAAAACTAATTTTCTGAACCCACTGGCAGATATTTTTCTTGTTTAAAGCATAAACTCACTTCATTTTGATACATTATTCACAAAACAAGACATCTTATTTGTCAAATTTTGCTCCTCAAGTAAACGTGACTTGATTTTAAGAATGCGTAAAACAAGACAACAATAAAGAGTGTGTTTTTTCCTTCAGTGGACACGCTGTAAATAAACACCAGAGGTACATTTATCAAAAAGAGAAAATTATGGGCTTATCAAACACTTGAAAACAACACTTAAATTGTTGTCTGTTGCAAAAGGGGAGATAATTGGTTAATTAAATTAGCTTGCTTCATAAGCACAGCTAAACGGACGCAAACTGCAAAGTCAGAGCACAGCCACAATCTCTAATTACAGAACTCTATTTACTCAGAGACAGCAATGGATTTTACTCTCTTTACATTAACAGACTGAGCGATGGGATTTTACAAATATACTGATTACATTGCAAAGCATGTACTCTTTATTTAAAGCTCATTTAAATAATATATTTATAATGAAATCACTCAATTTATGAGCGTGTATGGCGAGCAGAGAGAGGTTGACAGAGAGAGAAAGAGACTAGAGAGAAGGTTCTCATGGGATAAACACAGACAGCAGTCTGTGCTTTAACAGAGATTTCTGACTTTCATAATTTAAGCAACATTCTCCAGCATTTCCCTGAAACAGCAAATCTCAATTTCAGGCTACACATATATGTTTCATTATTTTGACTCTCTGTGGCCTCAGTTGCTCTGCTATGCAATAATGCACTGGAGCTGATATATATTGTGTGGCTCATGCCGTCTGACACGTTCACTCCTCGCACCAATGAAACGCAGTGTGGGTGTGTGAATGAATGATGGTCTAGAACCACAAACATGAATGAGGCTGCCAGCAAGATGAAGACATCTGAGGCTTTTGGAGTTAAAGCATTTGTTGGTCATGGAATATTACATACTTAAAAAGCTGTGGTCAAAACAAACAAAGAAGTCCATTAATTTACTCATCCTCATGTCATTCCGAAACCTATATGACTTTCTTTCTTTTGCAGAACTTTAACTTTTTCATGGAAAAGTGAATATTTTGTTGCTATTTTGTTGGTTTATCTACTTTCAATCATGACAACTCTCTGAATAGTGTTAGCATGTCAATTGAAAATGGCAATGGTAATGTGTTTGGTCAACAAATTCTCATCCCAAGACGTCATCTAACTGACGTTTTTGACCATACGTCAACATCCAGCGTTTTAAGGCACCCTATAATGTCAGTTAAATGACGCTATCCTAGGCGTCATCTAACTGATGCTTTACCTTTAGCGTCAGTTAGATGACGCAGATAGGTTTAGGTCTAGGGGTAGGGTTAGGATTATATAGCGTCATTTAACTGACGTTAAAGGGTGCCCTGAAACATTCGGATGTTGACGTATGGTCAAAAGTGTCAGTTAGATGACGTCTTGGGATAAGACGGGCTGGTTTGGTCAAGTCAAAGTCAAATATATCTATATACCGCTTTTCACAATACAGATTGTATTAAAGCTGCTTCACAGTATCAATCAAGACAACTTAACAGTGTTTGTTTATTCATGAAAAAGACAATCAAGTTTGGTAGAGCTGATCAATGGTATGATGGGTCATTTAATTTGAATATCCTCAACTGAGCAAGCCAAAGGCAACAGTGGCAAGGAACCGAAAAACTCCATCAAGTGACCCGATGGTGTCCTAAAACTCCATCAGATGACCCAATGGAGAAACAAAAAAACCTTGGGAGAACCCAGGCTCAAGTCAGGGGCCAGTTCTCCTCTGGCGTTTATGAACTAGAGGCCAAATTTACAGTAACTGTAAGATAAAAAATTTACATGAATGCCAGGCTAAATAAATGCGTCTTTAATCTAGTTTTAAACTGGGAGAGCGAGTCTGAGCAACGAACAATACCAGGAAGGCTATTCCAGAGCTTCGGAGCTAAATGTGAAAATGCTCTCCCTCCTTTGGTGGATCTTGATATCGTAGGAATGACCAGAAGCCTCAAATTTAGTGATCTTAAAGAGCGCGATGGATTGTAGGGCGATAGAATATCTGTTAAATAGACAGGAGCTAAATCATTTAGAGCTTTATAAGTCAAAAGCAATACCTTGTCATTAATACAGAACTTTATAGGTAACCAATGAAGTGATGATAGAATCGGTGTTATATGATCATATTTTCTTGATCTAGAAAGAACTCTAGCAGCTGCATTTTGGACTAACTGTAGCTTGTTTATTGAGGATGCAGGACAACCAGCTAATAAAGCATTACAGTCTTGAGGTCATGAATGCATGAACTAAGCTTTTCTGTTTGGTCTTGGTGAATTAGATCTGCTACGCTGATGGACTTGCTACTGCTGTGCTAACTGCTGAGCATGTGAGATATGCTGCTGCATGAATGAGACACACATAAATCCTGTAGCAGATCTAGGTAGGTGGAGCTGGGGAAGGTGGAGGGTTTCAGAGCAACTCTGATAGTGTGTTACAGCAAACAATGAACCTAACATTTAAAATGTTGAGCAAGCAATCTCATTGGCTGCAGGATCAGCAGAGACCAATCAGATTGTGCCAAGTATGCCCATGTAAGTTCTAAAGATTGCAGATTGAACGTGTTCTAATCAGTCTGCACACAGCGACAAAGTAGTAGGACAATAAGAGTTAGCAATTGCTGGTTGACATTTAAAATAGAGACCACCGGTGATGCGACAGGGTTAAAGAGTATGCAAATCAATATGCAGTGACCACCAATGGGAGTGCAGATGGTAAGGCACTGCCTTATTCTGTTGGATAACAAGGATAAAACCATCAGGACAACAATTCAGCGAGCTCCAATGATTCTTAATATTAGGAAAAGTATGAGTTCACTCCTCCTAACTTCAGGGAAAAAAAGAAAGGTCAATAAAACTAAAACTGACTTAAATTAAGGTGACAATATATTTCAAGTTCACAAAACTTCATAGTACAAATTTTACAAATATAAAAGCTTCCAGTTCCTGCCGTGGCATGTTTCCTGACAGATAATGAATAGAAAACCAGCCTTCAAATTTCTAAAACACCAAACCTATCCCATCTCCTTTCTGATATACAACTCTCAATGCTTCCCAACAGTGCCAAGTGTGACTCAGTTTCTACCATGAAAGTTCGAATCCATGTCTTGTGTGATTTTCAGGTTGCTGTGACACGAGAGTTAAAGGTCAGGCATAGAGCCGGTACTCTGTGGCAGCAGTGTGAGTTTGTCCCTCAGGCTTTCTGAATCCGGTAGGTGGCATTTAGCTTGTTCTCACTTGCTGTGTGACTCCATGTTCTCATATTCCAACAATATCACTCTTCCAGAGAAAGATCAGCGGGTTTCCGTGGCACCACCAGGACTCTGGGCTCTCTGAGTCACTGAAAGCCCCAAAAGGTCTTGCCTCTTTGAAAAGCCAGATTGGAGCGAGTGCAACATCGGGGGCATGGGAGGCTGGACTTCTGCTGTCCGAGGCTTCCTTGCGCTCAAGAGGGGGTTTGTTCAGTGGAATAAAAGGAAGTCAGGCCCTTGCATTAAAGCCACTGGAGACTTTTGATTTGCTGCTTTTTAAACACCAGATAGAAGGGTTTTGGTCAATATGGAGTTGTTTTCTTTCCTTCTTTTTTAACTCTTGGTTATCCGAGTGATTCTTGTACTGTGTAAGTGGATCGGTGGATAGCTTTCATGGTCGCACCAGGAGAACAAGACAAAAATAAGTTGCTGCCTTATTAGAGCAGGAAGGGATTAATGGAATTCAGGAATTGAATGATTGCATAACATGCCATCTTAAATGCCTCCATCTGGTTAATTTTTGAAGGCAGTGTAGACGATAGCTTCACCGCCAACAATAACCTACAATCCGCTTTGTGTGTGATTTGGCGGCTGGTCTAAATAATGAAATTGGTGTCTGACGGGGACTTTTTTCCCACTGAGGACAACTGAGGGACTTTGAAAACATTCATGGATGCTCCAGAAAGAAACACAATGAATTAAAGGGTTAGCTCACCCAAAATTAACATTTTGTCAGTAATTATGTTAAATACTATGTTGTATTGCCCCGTATGTTGTATTATCCAACCCTGTAAGACTTTGGAGAAAAAAAAGTTAAAACTTCACCTCCTTGCCAACTACCCGCTCCAATTTTGGATGTAACACCCACTTCCCACAATCCAATCATTTACAAATGGATAAAATTAAGTCCCACTCTTCTTTTTTCACATTTAATATCTTCCTTCACATTACAGAAGTTAAAGACTTTAAGAGGTACAAAAAATGCCGTCCCACATACTACTGAGTACCGAGGCTGCCGGAAAGTAGATTTCATCCTGAATCAAGATGCCATTGATTCAACAGTAACAAGTCCTTGCACATTCAGAGGTTGAACTGCCTAGCGCATCTTTTAATCAGCTTTTTGTTCTGCTTGCACATGCCCTGCTATGGTTTAGATGCTTATCACTTCTCCCATCTATTGAATTCTAATGGGACATTTAAATCTAAAGACCTCGGTCTTAAATCACGTAGTGTGAACCGATTACGTCAGGCGGGTCAAGCTCAGCGCTGAGACGGGCTCCTGTCCCACAGAGTCAGCCCGCATTTGACTTTCTCATCTCCTGCAAATAGTGCAGGCTCTGTTTTGAACCCCTGCTAATACAGCGGCCCACTTGCATTTGAATAGGTGGTTCAGTTCACCAAGTGACATTGTTTTATTCTGTAAAATATATTGAATTATGGTATACAACTTTTTCAAGTGCTATAGTGCACAATCCCAGCAAACAAAAAAAATATTCTAAGAACGTTTTGCTAATGTTCCCATTTTTAGTTGAGAATATGCTAATTCTGAATGTTCCCTGAACATTCAAAATGCCCCATTTTTAAATTATTTTTTTTGTTACTTTTTAACGTTTCCTGAACATCCTAACGGTTTCACAAAAAAAAAAAATTAGATGAACATCCAGCTATAACGTTTCAGAAAAAAATCTCCATAAACGATGAATAACTAACGCTTTTGTGCTACCATTTTGAGAATATTATTAAAGACCATGATAACTCTGAACAAACAATCTATAAACATTACTGGAAAAAAAATTAAATAACTTTGAAAGAACCTTGCCAGAACGTTAGCTACAGTTCTGGGAACGTTCCTGTTAGCTGGGATGATGTTACACTAAATACCGCTAATACAGTGCCTTCCCATTGATTGCCATAACATTCTTTACACAATAACAGCCAATTACAAAAACACAACAACAACAACAACAAAATATTTTCAAAACAGTACTCACATGCAAAGTGGTGAGGTCATGTAACATCAATGTAGCATACTACTCTTTAAAATATTTATCATGGAATAATTGACTTTGTCTGTTTTTATAACTCTCTACTTCTCTGTTTCCCCCTCTCAAATCAGACTATACGGCCATGCTTTATTAGCTCTGCACATAACGGTTGAGCTCAGGTGAAAAAAAAGAAAGAAAAAAAAAGGTGTCTCTAGTTACAAAAAGACACAGGTGTACTGATTGCCTTATTACAATGAGCTGTGGGAATTTATTCCTGCTGTTTGCCACCTTGTTGTTAAAAACAGCTTCAATTAGAACAGGGACATAAATTAGGCCCCAATGAAAATGATATCTTTAAAATGGCTTCATCTCAGCTTTGTTCTGCTCTTTATTCATTACAGTACAGTTTCTGTGTGCAGGATGCTGGTTTGGTGTATACCCGTAGAGTTTTATGGTCTTAAATATTGATATTTAATATTAATATTGATTTATATTTTTCGTCACATCACCTAAGGTGAGTGTGAGAGTGTCAGATGGGTCCTTACTATACGAGGCACCGGCCAAGGAATTCCACCTTCCACCAATCATGGAAGATTGTTGACTGAATTCGAATTATGTCAATTGGAGGAAGTTCGTCATCTGAAACGAAGGATTTGTGAGATAACTTAGAGCCTCTAACTGTACACAAGTGAATGACAAAAGCACAACAAAGTTAAAAAAACTCAAATTAAAATGAAATATATATACAGTATTTACACATTGACATACTTTGATAACCACTACTTTCTTTGAGGCGAAAACACTAGTGTACCTAGACTTCTGCACAGTACTGTATATATATATATATATATATATATATATATACATATTTACATATATACATATATATATACACATACATATATATACATACATATATATATATATATATATATATACACACACACATACATACATACATATACATACATATATATATATATATATATATATAAATATATATATATATATATATATATATATATATATATATACATACATACATATATATATATATATATATATATATATATATATATACAGTATTTACACATCGACATACTTTGATGATAACCACTACTTTAGCATTACTTGTGCTGTGTGTTTGTTGATCCAACACTATTAATTAAAATCAAAGATGCCGTCCAAAGATTTATCCTTTTTTGCATTGCTGGCACTCCGTACCCCATAAATGTGCTGTAACACAGCCCATCTGAGACACAAAGATCATGACAGGATCATGAGCTGTAAGACTTATCACACATTGTAAATCACTACAGCTTAAAGAAGACACAATCACTGAAATTGCTTGCATTTAATAAGTTGCCACTAAAATTCCTCTTAGCAAGCTTATCTCAATACCTAGATTGAAAGAGAAGAGTAACAGTTTTTTTGTGCACTATAACATGAAATCCTCTCATTTCTAATAAATAAAATAGGTCTAAAGGCTTTCCCAAAATATTCTTAAAATATCCCGGAGAGAAAACAGACAGGTGTCAGGGAAAGGTCATGGCAATTTGGAAAATTGAAAATACTGAGGAACTGAGACTGGTGCTTACCCATGCAGAACTTGCTGCTGTGATGCTAGGATGTTGTGAGTGGTTTGCCAGGGCGTTGCTATATGGTTGCTAGGGTGTTCTGGATGGTTGATATGGAGTTGCTATGAGGGTCTCACTGGTACTATTAAGTAGTGGAAAAGGAAACAAAGAACATGCATACAAACTCAGTTTCAAAAATGTAAATGTATAAATTTAACATTAACCATTAAATGAATTGTATTGTATATTATAACATTAAAGTCATATTTAGATATATAAATAATATAAAGAAATATATAATATTTTTTTAAAATAACATTGCCCCCAAACAATTGAATGATAGTTTACATACATAATATTATATTATGTTATAAGATAAACTTTATACATGTATCATGGTGTCTAAATAAGGATCTTGAAGAGGGGCATCAAACGATCCTTTTATAAAAGGAAGTGAAGGGACTGGCAAAAAATCTGTAATGTCTGGCTGTGATTTAAAAATCAATGATGCAGAAGTCTCAGATGTGAAGAAGAGGGACAGGAACTCTCTCCTCCGCACACAAAAGCACCAGTCAGCAGTGCAGTAATTGCTTTTCATAAGGGAAATTTGCTTTTACTCCCACCCAGTTAATGAAATGAAGCAAGAACATTCTTCAGAGCCCCAGAAAAGGAAGTGGCCCGAGTGGCACCGGCCAAATACTTCCATTCCATTTGAGTAAACACCCCGGATCGAGAGAGTCATGTGGCATTCATTGATTGACAGATCTCTATTATTACAAAAGCTTATCATATCCCTGTCCGCAATTACCCATCTGGAGGATCGGCCAAAGATTTGATTTGTGAAGGGATCAGTGGGAACACAGGTGTGTGAGGGGAGACATATGATAACCTGCTATGTGCACTTCATTAGCGCTTTTCTCCACAAGCTAATGCTAATCTTCCTCTCTATAGCTCCAACTCGGGCCTACAGTGACCCGCTCGATCAGCGTCACACTGAGTAAAAACTTTGGAAGGTTCTAAAGCAATGATGGTGGTTTGATGATGACACAGGGTGCAAACGGGCTAATCTTTGTTTTATTGCTCGTCTTTTTAGGAGGCTTTTTGCCGTTTTTATTGACAAACATTTTTGAACCATACTCTCCCACATGAGCACCTTAACTCAACTTATTTTGCCTTCTAACATGAAGAGTCTTGTGTGGAATACTAGCTGGTTTGTGAAGTTATCCGTGCACGGATAGTAAATAATAGAGCCAGAGCAAGAGCGAGTGTGTTTAGCCATGTTCAGTGTTGCATGTCAGTGGTTGTGGGATATATAGTATGAGAGTGTGTAGGTGAGGAAGGTTGGGTCAGCAATGACAGGAGGAAGGAAAAGAGGCTTTGTACAGCTCCGCTGGAGTGAACACAGTGACGCTCTACTACCTTCACTAATATACCCTACTGACCTACATGTGCGTGCACACACACAGCCCATAGATATAAAAATTCTGTCATGTGTACCTACTGAGTATCCCGCACACATCCTGAAAGGTGAAGCCTAAACTTTTTGATCGTCCCCTGATGGCTGGCTGCAGTATAGGTCACACTATACACTACAAATAATTCCAAGTTATTTTAGTTAGTTCTAATCATTTTGATGTATGTTCAAGTGTTCGTTTCGAAAAAAACTAGCATAAAGTTAGTTATTTGATGCCATAAAAACGGTGTGCACCATCATGATTGACATTGCTTGAGACCTTGATACCACGGCTCCACCTCACGATTAAACACTACTGCACAGACTCTGGCGTCATTGACGTCATTGGCAGCGGTCATTTGTGCCCATCTTATTTTTATAGTCTATGGTACATACAAGAAAAGAAAATCACAAACAAGATCTCTTTAATGGTGTGTTCACACCGGACGTGAATAGCGCATCAGGCGCGAATGATTTCAATGTTAAGCCAATGAAAAGACGCTTTCACGCGTAGTAAAATTCCTGTGGCGTGAATGAGGCATCAGAGCGCAGCCACGGTAGACACGAATTCACCTCATTCGCCCGTCAAGTTTGCGCAAATTCGAGCGTCTGACGCGTAAGCGCGAAATGATTTAGTGCTATTTGTGCATTGCGCAAATTCGCGTCTGCGCCCGAAAAAACTGAACTTTGGCGTCAATTCGCGCCACGTAAACCAATCAGGAGCCTGCTGCTTGGTAGTGCTTCACGTGGTGAAAGATCACTTAAAACTTTATTTCAATTTACGAGACATGTTTAGTTTGTATTGAATGTTATTTATTCCATAACTAGATAATATGAAATATTACTATGATGTAAAGACAATATACATGTGCATAAGTTCGTGTCTGGACATGTGAGAGAAAAAAATCACAGGACAGGTTAATAAGTTTTGAAGGCTGAACTATTTTTCATCTAAACAAATGACAGATTAGGTGGATGAGGGCAGGGGTGATCATCGCTCCGATGCGGGACAACAAGTCATCAAACTGGGCGCGGGACAGGCGGAAGTACCGCTGACAGCGGCTGTCATCCAGCACAGCTCCTGGAGCGAGCAAATGGTGAAACTCGCCAAACCGTTAGCCTCTGAAGGGTCCAGTGGACACAAATTACGGTGACGATGATCCCCACGCCGCTGTTCTAGCTCTCCAGAGAAAATACAGAGTGGTGACTCTCTCGATGAATGCTCGATCAACATAAAAAAGATGGCCGCCAACGGGCTTAGATTCCGACGCGCGTAAATTTCGCTTCCAATTTTTGTATTGACACGCAAATTAACACAAAGTGGTCAACCGTCAGAACTGAGACGTGGTATTCGCGTCGGTGTGAACGCACAGTCACAACTGATTTGGGTTTCACTTTATTTTGATGGTCCCGTAACACATTCTGTTGACTAGAAGTATTAATGATATGTAGTTGCAAAGTTACTTATAGCCAACAGAATGTTCAAAAGGGACCATCAAAATTAAGTGTTACCCTAAATTGTGTGTCTTTTACATAGCAATCAGATACAAAGGAGGGCAAACAGAGAATGTGGCTAAAGTTTCCCACTTACCAGTTTCTTCAGATAAGGACCTCTAAAAGGCCCTGTTTACACTTGGTATTATGAAGCGTTTTGGTCGAATCGGATCACATGTAGACGATGGAGACACATACACGTTTAGACCTGGTATTTAATCCATCTCTTCTGTCCACTTTCAATCACCTCTGTTCTGATTTCTTCGAAGGGAGGGTCTATGGGTGGGTAAATGTATGGACTTTTTCAGATCTTTCAATCTAATGGACGAAATGAGCTTTACGCAATTTACATATGAACTTGACTGGATATGACAGAAAAACATACAGAGAGCAGTAGCTTTTGTTTCTACTCTGACAGACGCAAGAGCGAAATCAGGAATTTTGCAAGAGGACATTGCGCTTGGTACGTCTTTCTTTAACGTTTTTGTTTCTTTTTGTCTTTAAACTAAACTTGTGTCTTCCTCTGACAAAGTTTAAATTTGGTCTGGCAAGCACACTTCCTGTAATGTTTACCAGCCCGTTCTCATCCCAAGACGTCATCTAAGTGACCATACGTCAACATCCGACATTTCAGGGTACCCTTTAAAGTCAGTTAGATGATGCTATCTAATCCTAACCCTACCCCAGACCTAAACCTACCTGTGTCAGTCTAACTGACGCTAAAGGTAAAGCGTCAGTCAGGTGACTCCCAAGGATCGTCATCTAACTGACGTTAAAGGGTACCCTAAAACGCCGGATGTTGATGTATGGTCAAAAGCGTCAGTTAGATGACGTCTTGGGATGAGAATGTGTTGTGTTTACACGTTAGGTCAGTAGGCGGAGGGGTCCTGTGGCTGTTCGAACACATTTGACCACATGAGCATTTACACTACGAAAGCAATCCGGTAGAGTGCGTTTTCGACAACCTCTATTAGACCCTGTTTACACCTGTATTTAGCGCCGTCCACTTGTAATCCGATTCAACAGAAACGCATCTTGATACCAGGTGTAAACAGGACCTACAATAAGTCCATGTGTTTCACAAGAGATATCAGCAATGTCTCAAACTTTGCTCAGGTGCCAAGATACCTAAGTCTGTGCTATTAAAAAACACACACACTTACATAGACAACATACTATGTTGCGTGCATACTTTTGCCTGTAGAAAAATTTAAAACTAAGTTAAATTGCAGTGATTTTTTTAAAATACCACCTTAAACATACATTACCAGCCCTGTATTATAAACCTTTATGTTTTTTGCTGCAGGGTGAAGCACATTTCTTCAAACTCACAGATGTGCAGAAGCCTCAGGAGCCGCTCAGAAAAGGAGGTGAAGAAATGTAAATGTGTCTTTCATTGTATAAAACATATAACCGCATTTCCATAATACAAAGTGTGAGTGTGGGGTTTAGTTTTCCTCCAAATCTGACAGACTATTGCAAGTGAAATGAACACTTTCAGGTTCTTTTTAGCCTCTCGGGGGCTCGGTCCCTCTCCCCATCTAGACATTAAACAAAGTTCTCTCTGACCACCCAGGAGCCTCTCTTTTATTTATCACGGATGACACCTCTGCGAACGAGCAGGAGAATCTTCCGTCACTCGTCTCTGGCTGCCACAACAGACCTGACAGCTGTCTCTTTTCACTGCCGGCAGGATTTTTGCTTTCTTCCGAAGGGCGTTTTTTTTTAATCACGCATGTGAATTCCTTTCAGACATTTTTAATACGTTGGTATTTCCATATGTTTTGGGTAAGATGTGAATTTTAATGATTTCCTGATGACTATTGCGTGATTTATTTGAAGTCAAGCTGTGCATAAACACCTTTTCTGCTCGCTGACCGCAATGATGCATGACCTAATATCTAGGTAAAATATATTTAAAAATAGTGAAATGAAGAGTGCAAAATAGAAAGATAAAGATTTCCCAGACAGCACATGGCCTGGTTTATTCTTAGCTGGTCCGGTAGCAGTCTGGTAAAACGATATGAGAATGGACTCAAAACAGCTGAAAATGAATCATTGTGTTCTGGCGAACTGGAAAATTCAATACCTCTGCTATAGCCGTCGATAACGCTGACCAGAGCTTCATGTCTTCAGACCGTTTTACACTCTAGCGGAACTAATTGTGCTCAGTTGGGAATACTGACATTTGATTTCCTTCTCAGAGAAAATATAAACATCGTGTGGCTGAAATTCAATAATGCCGAGTGGCTTTTAAAGCTTTATCTCTTGAAGGATATTTCTCACATTATCAACACACACAAATTTGTGTTGTAGACATTGCCACAAACACTTTATACTTTAATAATCAATTACTTTAAGTATTTGAAGGCAAAAGTACATACATGCTTGGGAGCCTTTTGAGTTCAATAGGTTAATTAAATTAGTACCATAGAGGTCATAACCTTCATGTCTATATCCAAAAATTTTGGTTATACAACATTTTTGAAATTATGTTAAATTATTATTAGATATAGATAGCTATATATTACTATTTTAATTAAATATATTTTTAATTAACACATTTTTCTGACCAAAACACATTTAATATATACTGTATATAATTAGCATTAATTTTACACACTAATCTTAAAAAATAATGTATGCATGTCAAGCCCAGATGTGTAGTCCTATTCATGAATATAAAAATTAAAGGGCAGATTTTTCTCATGCTCTCAAAACAAAGAGTGATTCAGAAAATCTCTTCCTGAATAAAGATGTGTGGTAGATTTACATTCCTTGATGACTAAGGATTGTGGGTAATTATCAAGATCCCTGTTAGATTTAATCCATGCTGCATTTGGTATGATTGGCCAAGCAAACTAATCAAACTACCCCCCCTCACACACACACACACACACACACACAGAGGTTACCGCAACTTCAACAGAGGATATTCACCTCTCCACTGCAGAAAATGCCAATAACTTCAGACATAGTTTTAGGAGATTCTTACAGAAGGACACAAGTGGGAATTCATGAAAGAATAAATAAATTGCTGGTGAGGTTTTGATTAACTGGCATGGTTAGCATATCAAATCCCCCTAAAGATTCACAGATTAGAATGCAAAGTGACTAAAAGCTCATAAAAGCAGTGTTTTCCCCAGGAAAGTGGTGGTATTGTTCATATTCAGTGCATTTTCTGTGAAAACAAGCATTTAATCACATTGTGTGGAATGAATGTGTAATATGCCCTGAGTGCATATTGCATGCAAAATGACTCTAAATCTCCTCACCGCTCCAGCACTGCACCCAACACGAGTGTTTATAATCATATGTGCTATGTGTACTAGTAATACCGCAATCATTTCAGACCAGAATATTCTTCTTAAAATGAGGTCTGTTTAGATAGATTAGGATGGAGATGTCACAATTGATTAAGAAAGGTGAAATAATGCTGGCAGTGTACGAAAAAGGTAGACAGCTGGCCAATATATCAACGGATTTACACAAAAAGATTAAGCGCTGGTGTAGAACACAATTGTATTATGGACTAATACATATTATGTTCCCAGTTCTCAGTGTTTATTCTGAGAATTTTTATCTGGGGGAAGTAAACAATGGGTTGACTGCTTATGTTACAAATTAAAACCGTATTTAGAACCTTATGTTGTGATTTAAAAGAAATATTAATATTAATATTAAACAAATGCCTCAGAAAGTAATAGCATTTATGTATAGATTAGAAGCTGGATTCATTTGAAAGGAAATTATTGTTTTGCCAAAAGGAAAAAAAAATAATAATAAAATTGGGATTCATCAAATTTAGATGGATGACTATACACTACTGTCATCTGCAGAGTTGATTTATCATTTTTTTAACTCAATTTTTCAGCACTGACAATTATTGAAACAGAACTGAATCAACATTGAACTGACTTAAGCTGAACAATGACACTATTGTCTTCTGATTATAGCTCAACCAAACTATTTTCATACTAATTGATTAACTTTACAGTTATTGAACTGAACTGAATCAATACTGAACTGACTTGAGGTGCAAATGAAACTACTGTCGCCTCATATTCAATGTAGTATAATGATTGATTTGGTTATTTTCCTATAGGCTAACTGTTGAGGTGCTTTGAAACTATTTGCATTGTATAAAGGTCTATATAAATAAAGGTGATTTGATTTGACTTGACACAGATGCAATCAAAACCAACACGCATTGGACTAAAAGCCAGAAAACTCTATTTTTGATTTCATAGGGTCATTAAATTAGAATTAAAACTATATGAAGAGCAATAAGAGATGTCACAAAACAAGAAAAGGGCTAGACACAATGACAGAAGATGGACACAGAGAGAAAATCACAGCCAGAGATCCCAACATAAGACATCACCATCAAACTAGCCCAGATGGCTCATACACACTGTTCTCTCTTCCTTTTGTCCTGAAATCAAATGTCTCATCCTTTCAAATCTCTTTCTGGGAATACTGAGTACAAGCTGTCATAAATGTGCCAAGAACTTTACAGTGCTTTTAGAAAGCATTTTGCATCATTAACTGAAGTAGGTTTGTGTTGTGAAGACTCCCTTGGTGTCTCATCATCATTACAAACTCTTAATCATCAAAACGATTCAAATGTGTTTCATTTTTAGGATTCACTCAGTCACATTTCCATGAGCACTTCTGACTCCAGAACTGATAAGGAGCCAATCATCATTCTGCAATCCAGTTAGTTCTGTTTCACAAAAATGTGTCAATGACATCATCAAGATGTCAGTTTAATGGTTACTAGAATGGACACAGTTCTAAAAAATAGTCAAATAGTCAAGCCTTGTTGTTTCTTGCGTTTCACCTGTATGTCTTGAATATAGCCTTCGAACGCATATTGCAGCCCCTTTTTGCCTACTTCTATCGGACACTTTATTTGCTGCTTTATAAAGGTTTGATTACATTTCAGCAGTGGTGGAGGAAGTACTGAATCTCAGTACTTAAGTAAAAGTACAAATAACCAGATGAATATTTACTTTAGTAAAAGTAGAAGTAACAAAATGACAACCATACTTAAGTAAAAAGTACCTGATATTAAATGTACTTTAAGTATTAAAAGTAAAAGTACTTGCATAACAATTTATGTTATGTTACAATTATTTAAATAGTTGTCACCATTTCTGAAACAAGCTTGCAATTAGGCAAAATACACATCATGCTTATCCTTACTATATGTTAATAACGATGTTTGGCAGTAAACGCGATTCATTTATGGTGTAATTCTGAACCTCTTTGCTTGCCATAATCCTAACCAAACGTATATTACACACGGTGTGTTTCCTATGCACGTGAAAACAAATTTTCGCATATAAATTGCACGACAAACACACTGCATGCAAGACGCATTTAGTGTGACCGGGTGGATATATCTATGGCAACCAAACATCACTGGTGAGACAAACGTGCAACGAACGGACAATCAGATTACGTTTTGGTAGGGGAAAAACTGATCAGAAAATGTAATGAAAATGTAACAGAAGTTGTAGAAATGTAGTGGAGTAGAAAGTATAATAATTGCTGCAAAGCAAATTGCTAACAAAGTAAAAGTAAAAAGTATGCACTATTTATTCTACTTGTTAAAGTAAAGTATACGTCAAAAATTTACTTAAGTAAAGTAACAAAGTATATGTACTTCGTTACATTCCACCACTGCATTTCAGCAGGAAGAGCTGTCACAGCATAAGCCATGATGTTACCAAACCAGAGCCCAGATGAAGTTTGACGGACGTAGCAACAGTAACTAAGGGGGGCGGGGCTTAGCCAAAGGTGAAATAATGACAGGATTTTAATTTTTTTGGGTGAACTATCCCTTTAAAGTGAAACCACAAAAACAAGACACAACATTTGTCCAAACATTTGTAAATGAATTCAAAATCAAGTGTGCTGTGCACAAATAGCTCAGCCTTCTCAGTGAAAGTTTTGTTTCTATCTCCAAATCCCCACTAGCAGCACTTTATTCTATCATCTCTTCATTCTGCCAAAACCCTTACAGCAGTCATGATTGGCACAGATTTCTAACACACAGAAAAGAGAGATAAAGGAGAGATGCACACTTCCCTCTAAGTGACCTTAGCATCCGTCAGAAAGATTCTTAAAGAATGGGTGAGAACACTGACCTTGAGCTAGGGTCCCTGACAGCTGTGACGGACTTCAAGGACTTCAACACTTTTTTAGGTGTTGCACTGTTGTTCTGCCAACACTGTATGATTTAATCCAGTTTGAGCAGTGACACAGGCTGGCAGTGCAGTCCCAGATGCAGGGACAGATTTCAGAAACAGACCAGACGATGCATGTAGCCAATCTGGATTACGATAAGAGACAGAAAGAAGTGTCCCGCTCTGAATCTTGGGAGTGTCGACTTCTGTTCTGAAAAGCAGAAATGATGATTAGAATTGCAGAGCGCACTCCAAACATGTCTGAAACTGGTGGCGCATTTTAAACATCCTTTTAAAAATGCTAATTTTCGCGAACTGAATGAGCAACACACACTCGTTTTTAAAGTGTTTTTCTCAATAAATGTGCATTTCACGTATAACTAACACTACAGGATACTGACAAAAGGAGGGGGGGGGGGTGTAGATTAGAAAAAAAATCAATAATGAAAAAAAAACAATAAAATAAAATTCAGAGAGAAACTAAACCATGATAATTAAAACAGTAATACATCACAAACTTATTTTGACAAGTCACCACATTCATGTGTGCCGAAGTACAAGGACATGAATGAGAAATAATTACAAATGAAATTACTAAAAATCATGAATATTTCAATTGCTGTCTTTTTTCAGGCTTAACTAAAACATGGGCCTTAATCTGAAAATATATGCATGTCAACATGTCCAGTACTCCTGAATGTGTTCAATAATCTATGCTTCTTATTGCTGCAAGCACAAAAACCAACCACTTTGTTTACCCAGGTTTAACCTCTCTTCAAGTGCATACATGTGCACTAAATAACAAAACCACTATAGTTAGACCTTCTAGACTGGCAACTGTGTGTCATTGTGAAGACTTATGCATCTGTGAACTTTCAGTTGCATTGAATGAATTTGAATTGAACGGTGTCCTTGAAGAATCTCTGAAACTAAGGAAGGGGTAAAACGAATATACCTGAGGCAAAGATCTGACTTTTTTTTGTTGTTTTTTTTGCAGTGGCACTTAGTGTAGATGTCCTTTAGTAAATATTTCATCCTGGTAAGAAGACTTGGCTCCTTTAAATACTTTTTTTCCCTGCAGAAATTGATAATAATGATTGACAGTCATAACACCTACACATGTGAAGAAAACCTTTCAAAAAGGTGTGCATTTGCATGAATAATAAGAATCCTCATAGCTGTTGAACAGCTGCTACCACTGGGAGCTTTCCAAAGTAATGAGTGATTACATTTACTGCAATCAGAGAACTTGCTGTTTTTTTTTTTTTTCCAGAATGTGGCATCTAACAATATCAGCACAGAATGTGGTGTGTGTGTGTGTCTGTCTATCCATCCATCCATCCATCCATCCATCCATCCATCCATCCATCCATCCATCTGTTTATTTAAAATATATATTTTATATCAACCTTCCAATCCTTGATTTATATCTATATCTGTCTATCTATATATATATCTATATATATATCTCTATATATATTTTTTTCCAAACAAGCTAACTTTTAAAGTTAAAATTACAGTTGTGTGAATTTGAATTTATTTTATTTCTACTTTCTGCTTTAATTTAACACAGTTTTAGTTTTAGATAACAAAAACAACATTATTAAAAAACTTAAACTTGAAAAACAAATTGAAATAAAATTAGGTAATACAATTACAAACTTAAAATTAATTGAAAGAATGAAAGCTAAATAGAAATATAAAAAAAACAAAAAAAGATGACACAATTTTAAAAAGTAATAATAATAGCAAATAATAATAAATACTGTAAAGTTATATACAATCATGAAGTCATGTTATATACAGTCAAAAGTGATTTCCGGCCTATGAAATGAAATGACAAATTATTAACAATAATAATAATTGTTATCATATAGAAAAATAAGGGCATTATTAATTTTATTCAAATTATTAACATTTGTTAAATATTTTGAAGTCAGTTGCGCTTGAAATCAATTGGTTTATTTGTGATATTGGCAATGCCAAAATAATTTTGTCAGATAAATACCTCAACAAAGTGTTTTGTTATTCCCTCATATTTAAAATATTCAAAAATATAAAACATATACCTCATATGGTAATTAAAAATTTGGTCCCACTTTATATTAAGTGGCTTTAAGTACTATGTACTTACATTGAAAAATAAGTATAATGTACTTATTGTACTTATTGTGCTCATGTTGTATTGTAAAACACTTTTGCTGCTATTGAGGGTAGGGTTAGGGACAGGTGTGGTGGTATGGGTAGGTTTAAGGGTAGGTTAAAGTGTAAGGGATGGGTCAGCTGTGTAATTACAGATGTAATTACATAAATTAGTTACAGCTGTAATTACATGCTGGTATTTTTTAAATATAAGTACAATGTAAAAACATGTATGTACACAATAAGTCCACTGAATCAAATTATAAGTTTCAATGTAAGTACACAGTACTTAAAGCCACTTAATAAAAAGTGGGACCAAAACATTTAAAATAAATCCCCGAACCAATGCCCCCCTGATATCACTTTTGGCCACTGCTGAAAACATACCATGCGTTACACTAGAGTGTTCTGACTGTGTGTGTGTGTGTGTCTTGGATGTCTGGACTGTGACCACCCTCACCCTCTTGCCCACAGATCTACTTAGTACATGGAACCTCACCTGACAGTTTGCCGCCTCTCCTTGTCTTTAATTTGATCTTCCTGTTACAGGTGTCAGTCTTCTGCTCTGCGCTGTCAGCTCCTGTCCATTACAGCGGTCAGCACTGCTCAGAACTCTGGCAGAAATTGCCAATGTCTTAAGTCAAATTATAGGCAGGCTACTGCAATTCAGTTTAACCTAATGGAAGAGGGGGAGGAAAGACAGTGGGTTGAAAAGACACATGGCAGGAAGTCCAAATGAGTCTGGATTCAAAATAACTAGAGTCTATGCTCATATTGGAAGACTGTATCCTGTGAAATGTCCAGGGAAAATAACCAATATACTTATCTGATGCTTCCCCTGCTGTCTAAACTATATTGAAAAATTTAAGACGGTCCATTCGACTAATATTTGTTCAGTGAAAAGTCTTAGAAATGTCTGAAAACAGAATCTGGCTTTCGGTTACCCATCCTGAGACCTTTAAAAACAGCACAACACATGCATACTAAGCAATATCTCCGTTAGATGAAAAATAGCAATCACCATGATGGGCGGCGAGAGAAATACGGATCTCTTGTGAGTTATAGGCATCCAGGGCAGATGAAAGTAACTTCCTTGCTCTATTCAGAATATCATTATTTCACAGATGCTCAGCTCATTTCAATAGACCACAGTGGTCATATTTTAGCTTGACAGTTGAGTGACTATATCAGCAACAGATAATGACACTAAGGCTAATATCAGATTCAGCTGCTGTGATTGATGACATGTGAAGCATTGCTTTTTAATGTTATTGAAGATTTATCAGCTGATTCACATCTGCTTTAGGTTGTTAGCAGTATAAATACTTGTGGCGTGAGTTGACACTTAGAACATGGTAGTAATTTGGGAGAGAAATAAATTAGATGGAACGTGGATATGGACTTCTGCTTGGTGTATCACACTCTGATTCACCCAGAAAAAGTCCTGAGGTTGGATTGCAGAAATGTTTATGAAAAGATGTTCATGTGACACTGCAGACTGGAGTAATGATGCTGAAAATTCAGCTTTGCCATCATAGGAAACAATTATATAATAACATATATTACCCTAAAAACGTATTCTGGACAAATGTGGGCAAAATAGTTTTGATTTATTTTTAAAAAAATACTTCCCTTGATCTGAGCGGTACAAGACTTGGCTACTTTTCCTAATGTCTGGTTCAGATTACACGTTTTTTTTTTTTACAATAGTCACTGTGTCAGATTACGCCATTTTGAATCCTAAAATCTTGTTGTGTTTCGTGGACAAGACACATGTCAGACTACACGCTGCTTCCTGACCAGTCATCGCATGCCGTCTTTAACGGCGCGTGATGTCATAGAGAAGGCGAAACTAGTAGCGAGTGACTTCCGGAAACGAACGTAAACAAACAATGGATGAAGCGGTGAGTGTTGTATTGGCTGTCCTGTGTTCAGAAAAAGTAAAAAAAAAAAAGAAAGAAAAACCCGACAATGGACACGTTCCTGGATTGCTCGGCATTGCCTTTTCAGCGTGAGAAATACACGGTGTGACGGAACTGTCGTGACGACCGTTAAAAAAATTAAAAATGCTAGTCTTTGTGTCGTAATGTCGTGAAGCATCGCAGATGCTACGTAGGTTGTCGCCCACAATGACACACTATACAAGATGATACGAATTGAATTTGCGTCCCGACGCCCGTTGTCGAATCCCCACGACACCCTGACGTCAAACGGATTGTGCCAAAATTGGGCTAAAATCGTGTAATCTGAACCAGGCATAAGTTTGCCTCCTGAACACACACAATTGTTTTGGACTCAGTTCTGTTAAGTGGGTGAAAATAAAAACTCCTTAATCTTGTATTTGGGTCAGAAAATGGGCACCCATAGAAATGAATGGGAAAAACTGTAATTTAGAGCATTCTAAAATAAGCCAAAATAAGACACCAGGTGACAGCAAAGTCACTTCATCTTTAGGTTTTAGCTCCAAGAACGTATATTTTATACTGATACTGATATTTTAATGTAGTTGAAAAAAATAAAAAAAATAAAACATAAAATAAGCATAATTTACATAGAAAATATGGTACTTTTTGAAGCAAATAAATTCAAAAATAACCCCAAAATAAAAAACACCATAAATGGATAAACAAAACTATCGAAGACAGTAATATAACATTATAATAAATTAATTAGGATCACACCTGAGTTCTCTGTGCCCACATTTGTCCACAATTACAGGATTAAGGGCTATAAAGTGAATACGGTTTGAGGGCTACAATAGAAACAGTTTTAAATTCTAATAATATTTCACAATAACTGAACTGAACCAGAATCAGACTGAACCGACTTCAGTTGAATAATACCACTATTGTATCAGCAATTATCATTATTTTCCTGTTTATTACTGTAAAGCTGCTTTGAAACACTCTGTATAAAACACTATAAATAAAGGTGACTTGACAATATTATGGTTTTCATGTACTTTTGATTAAATAAACACAGATTTCCTTCAAAAACAAAATCCAGTCTAAAATATACTAAGTAGGATGTAAATAGCAGAAAAGCATTATAGGATCTACGAAGCACACACGATATGCTGATAACATTTTAGCCAAAACAATGTATTTTATGAGAAAAATTTTGCTGCCTACTGTTTGGAACAGCTTTCATAAAGGGGTGTGACTATAATGCCTGAAAATATCACCTAGGTGGGCAGCTCACTAGGTTTTGGAACAGAGCTAATTTGCTGGTTGACAAATTACAGCTGTTTAAGTGATGTGTTGACACATTGCTCAGTCTTCATCAACTCATTACTTCCTGTCAAATAAGCAACAGTTATGAACAGGGTTATAAGTAATTTCCCCTCAAGGAGTTATGAGCTCCCCCAGAAGATCGGATCACTCTGTAAATGTATAAAAAAAGCTTCATACCCGACCCGTGGATTAAAATAAACATTTAGAGACTCGGAATGGGTCGGTGACTTTGTAGGGAAGGGCTTTCTAGGCCTCTTGTCTCTAGACTGCAATCTATTGTCAAGCCCCAGCAGCCCATTGACACAGCCATTGATTTCCTGATTAATGTACCTCTCTGTCATTGGTGTTTAGAGCAGTAGACATCATTTTAATGTGTGCATGATCAATAGCTCCATCAGCACTGAAAACTTCCAGCAGGCAGACAGCGGGAGATGCTGGTCTGCACTACACAACCCCTTTAATACAAAGAGCGGTGCTTCTCTGCCCTTCATCCCTTGTTAAATCTCATGTCTGAACTATGAAATGATATCATAATAATGGGAGAAATGTTTCCTTAAAGGCCTCCACAAATTTTTCACCGACATTTTTAAAATTGTTATTATTTACTAGGGATGTTCCGATCCGAATCACATGATTATGTGGTTTCAGACTCGAATTGGAATCGGATGTAACCTCCCGATCAGGACTTGGATATACATATACCGTATTTTCCGCACTATTGAGAATGAGGAGTTGATGTCATTGTACAGAGCCCCTCCCCTTTCCGCCATGTTGGTTGGATTCCCACGCGAAAACAGTATTGTTTACGTGTGTTTTTAGCTTGGTAGTAGAGGAGTTTCTCGCAATTCCGTACTGTTTTACCATGCCTGGTAGTCACTGCTGCGTTAAAAACTACTCCAGTACCTCACACGATGTATATGGAAAACATAGGAACAATGGAATACAGTTTTTTAGGTTACCGAAATGGACAGAGCATTAGGGAGAGTCTCTGACATGACGAGGAGACGCCGGATTGCTTGGTTTGCTTTATTTGCTTTTTTTTGCTTGGTATTGCTTGGATTGCTTTAGCCTTTAGTATACGATTTTCACTGTTTGCTGTGCCTTAACGAACATATGCAAAAGTGTTGTTTGAGTGCCTGTTCATTACATTTTTATTTCATTGAAATAAATGTTTGAAACAACTTGATATGGCTTAACAATATTTATTGAGAACTGAAAAATATAGGCTACATATATATTTGGACAACATAAGTTTCATGGACAACATAAGTAATAATAATAAAATAATAATACTGTTATTAGTGCAAAAGAACAAATATATTCATGCTGCTTCTCCAAATACAGCTGTTTTGCACTTTGTGTGAGTTTGTTCCTGTAAGGTCCCTTTACTTTCACCTTATCTTTTTGCATTGCTTTACTTTCTTCCTTTTTTCTCATATTCTTAGATCCGTCTTTGTCCTGCCAAAATAATAAATGCGGAAAATTTAAGAGCTCTGGAATGTTTAGTCGTGTCTATGGGTTCTAAAGGCGTTGCCCCTGGTAACCGATAGCGTCTCCAACCATCATGGCCGACCGGCTCAGACCCCGCCCAAATCGGCACGTGACTCCTCACATGAGCCGCGTGGAAAACATGTGCATGCCAGAAGTAGAACCTATTTTTCACGCGACACACAAGCATTGGAAGTGTTTCCAGGTAAAATAAAATAGGAAAATATGTTTATATGTTATTTTGTACACGAATACATATTGATAAATTAAATGTTGATGGTTGAAGTCTAGGTTGACAAATTCTGATAAAAATATCATTTAAAAATAAATAAATATACATTTTCAAATATTGCAATACAGATATATACCTTTCAGTATCTGTCTATACACAAAATATTCTGTGGTCTATTTTGCTGTCAATACTGCTGACAGTGTCTTTAACAGTATATTTATGCTTAACATTTTAAAGTTGATGACAACAACATTACCATAGCAAACTGTGACATATGTAAACTTGGGATCTCAAGAGGTGGAAAGAAAAAGGCTACATTTAACACAACAAACCTGATACGGTTTTAAGAGGAGAGAAAAATGCCCCTTGATTGTGAGATGATTCACAGCCAAGATAGCACAATATGATCGCAATGAGTGCTATTTGTTTTTATATTAGAATTATATATATATATATATATATATATATATATATATATATATATATATATATACACACATTTGCACTAAAGTCCAAAAGTGAAGAATTTATGTTTATTACCTGATTGTTCAAGCTACCTCACAAAAGTGCTCTGTTTGTTAACAGAGTTGTCAAATGTTAAAATAAGGCAAATTAAATTAAAATAAGGAACATCTTGGAATCTGGGTCTGTTTTTTCGCTGTATATATTATAGAAGTATCGGATCGGGACTGGATCTCGGCAGATACTCGAAAATCAAATGACTCGGACTCGAGGGCAAAAAAAACCTGATCGGGACATCCCTATTACTTACTCACTTGGAAGTCTTTCCAAAACCGTATGACTGACATACTTCTGCGGAGCACAAAATCTCAAATACAAAACCCAGATACTAAGCAATCATGTATGACCAAAAATGACTGCCATGATAAAGAAAATCTGCCCATAACTAAATAAGACCTCTGACCCACCCAACATAATGTGTCATATGAATTCCTTATAATTCTAATTATTTCATACATCAATGAGCAATGAAAATCTTTAAATGTCTTTAAATAGTAAACATGTGCCTTTATGGCTTCAGTAATGACATGTGGTTTGTTTCTATCATCGGTTGGATTTGCATCTAGACAGATGGAGAAATTACAGAAGTAGAGGGTCTACTTACTATGTACTGCCGTAGTGATGTCTGCACAACTGAAAGAAAAAGAAAAAATCATGAAAAACCATTTCCATAGAAACTGCTATTCGTTTGAGGTAAGCTGTTGATACATATTATTTAATAGCATTTTCCCAGAGTCTTTAGGTTAAGGTTTATGACACAACATTGCTAACAAAACAACACTTTAACATCACCAATCAAGGCAAGCCAAGTTCAAGGAAAAAGTGATATAGAAAAGCCATCTATTTTAAAACGGTTTAAGAGGAATTTTTCAGCACCATTTCTGGAGATTATTTTGCATGAAAGAGTAGGTGTTGCATATTTCCTTCCAAAAGTAACACCTGCCACACAAGCAGCAATATCCGCCCCAGTCCCCCCACTGTGCATCAACCAGGAGCCTTTTTATTGACATTAAGCAGGAGAAAGTCTTCAGTTTTAATGCAGAGCAGCTCTGGTGGGAAGTATACTTCAAATTAGTCTTGGCTTTTGAAATGCTCGAGCCGTCCTCCAGAAGTGGGTGGGACCGGGTGCTGGTGGGGCAGCTCTCGCTCCAGGGCATCCCTTGGAACATCTCTGAGCATCACAAAGCAGACAGAATGTCTGAAGTTAAAGCTTCCAGGTGTCTAACTGAAAGCGCTGAGCCTTGGAGAGTTTTCCTTCATTCACACTAGGACTTTTTGCTTTTATTCTGTTGGAATAAAACTTTGCAAAATTTGCCACTTTTAAAGCCTAAAGGCATTCCAGAAAGCCAAGCTATCTGTGATGTGCTGAAACCAAACGGAAACCATATATATTCAATACATTATATATATAGACAATGCAGGACCGCAAATATTGGAAGCTTTTTGTTCAAATTTGTTTAGTCTCTTTTTGCTCATGCATTTTCTACAGTTATATAAGGGAAAAAGACGTTCCTGTTTCTCTGTGTTTAATACTGCGCCCCAAATAAAAACTTGCTTTTCCTCTGTTAGATTGTACAGTGGACAAATGGAAAATGGACAAATGTCACTGCATTATATAACTAAATACACTAACATTCAAACGATTGCTGGTCAGTTCATTTTCTCCAAAAAAAAAAAGAATAAATAATAATAATAATTCACAGAAATAATATCTAATATGCATTTCTTAATGTTCTCTTAATGTTAAATAAAGCATTTATTTAATTAAAATATAAAAATGAAACATAATAATCACTGCAATAATGAACCAATCATAGAATCTTAATTAAATCCAAACAGTGACTATTTTTATGTTTCTGGCATGTTCTAACCGTGACTGATAGAGTGCGTAGTTTTCATTTCTTGAACAATCATGTAGAAAGACACATACTGAACATATTCCAGGACGACAATGTCAAGATTCATCCGGCTCAAATTGTGAAAGAATGGTTGAGAGGGAGCATGCTATAATATGCACTCACCTAAAGGATTGTTAGGAACACGATACTAATACTGTGTTTGAAAATCCTTTTTTTTGTACAGTGTAGACAGAATGGATGCTGAGATTTGACCTTGCTAAACTCTTGCTGTGAGGCAAGACATTTACTTGGAATCAGCTCAGTGAATCCTTCATCAGACATCCTCTAACGAGAAGTCAATCAGCGCTTGAGAGAGTAATTGCGTGCTGTCAATACTCAATCAAGAAATGCCTGCTGGTGGAATAATGTTTGGATTTGATCTAGTAATGCCATCTAGGTTCTCTCTTCTGCACGAGTGCGATGCACGGGATATTGCATCATGCATGTTTCAAGTTCTTAAACAAAACACGCAAATAAGCTCAAGGCGTTGGAATGACCGAACCGCCAACTTTGACACGGAGAACCATTTCCTTCATTTCATCCTGAGCTTAGCAATGATTCCTGAACAGCTTCTTAAGTAGACTGCAATCCGATTATTTATGGTTTTCATGACAGCCTTTAAAGAATAGAGCCAAATCCCACTTTGTCACTAGCTTTAGTTGTCACATAGTGTGCAGACAGAGACAGATGTTGCTATATGAATTTTGACCCTGCAAGGAAAAAAATATATATTTATACAAAATATAGAAATAAATTACGGTGAAAAACTGGTTATTGCTCTATTTCAGGATATGGATATGACGTTGCGGACATGTGTGAGAAAGATAAATGTCTTATTATACTATGTAAATATTGATTCACATTAGCTGGAAAAACAATTTGCCATTGCGTTGGATTATAGCATGCTGTAAAATGCCAATAAGCTTTGGTAATTGTGACCGGTGACTGACTCTTGGACAAAGCTCTAAATTTCGGGACTGACCCTCATGATGGTTACCGTACAATGAATTACCTATGTCAGTAAACATTAATATAACTATTCCTTCAGAAAAACGAAATTGCTCAAGTCTCAAGTCCTTTTATTAAATAAGATACAGTGTAATCTCTAAAAGGCATCAAAAACCTTTAGATTGTGTTTGGGGGCTTCCTGCTGCTGTAAGTCAGAGTTACCTCACTCAGATCAATATATTTTGATGTTATTATCTGTCTCTTTTTGATTTATGTGGGAATATCGTGGACCTGAAAGTGAACTATTGTTAAGACAGAGTCATTTTTCTCTGTAATCACAGACATTGTTTGTCAGTTGCTACAAGAAATGAGAAATTTGGCAAACCTTTTCCCCTCATACCAGAACAGATAAGCAACATTTGATTAAAAAAAAGTGAAAAATCAATTTTAATAAACAACTATCAAAATACTTATGAATTATGCATACAATATATATTTATTTGCATTTTATTGCATTTTTTTTTCTTTAAGATTAAAAAAATCTATATAAAATTGAACATGTAAAATAATTGGACAAAAATACTCTTATAATTGATTTGTTGGGCGGCAGTGACAATTTTGGCTGGGCATATAAAAATATGAACAGCAACACTTTACAATAACATTCAATAGTTAACATGAACTAACATTGAAAAAATACATTGGTAACACTTTACAATAAGGTTCATTTATTAAACATTAGTTAATGCATTAACTAACATGAACTAACCATTTGTTACTGTATTTGTTATTCTTTGTTAACGCTAATTAATACAAATCTAGCTGTTCAATTTTGTTCATGTTAGTTCACAGTGCATTAACTAATGTTAACACGATTTTAATAAAGTATTGGTAAATGTTAAAATGAACATTACCAAAGATTAACAAATGCTGAAGAAGTATTGTTCATTCTTTGTTAATGTTAACTAATGTAGTAACTAATGAACCTTATTGTAAAGTGTTACCAATACATTTACTAAAACGTTATTATTCAATGGAAATGAACTAAGACTGAACAGATCTATTTGTACTAACTAACACGAGTAAACATTAATAAACACTATAACAAATGTATTGCTCATTATTAGTTTATGCATCAATTAACTTTAACCCTTTCATGCATGAATTATGATATCCTAAGTCAGGATTTTTATTTTATTTTTTTGCTCTTAGGGCATGAACAACAAGATTTGATTTTTTTTTTAAGTAATTTTTCAAAAGAGATTTTCAGATGTCCACTTGAGTGGACAGCCTGCATTTATTGTTTAAACTGAAGAGATACTGTATTAAACATAAAACAATAATCAAACAGATAAAGTATGTGAATTTAAGCTGGTAATGACATTAGAAATACAATTTTGTTTTCAACTGATCATTTCCGACAGAGGGTCAGAATGAAGATTGAAAATAATAGTTTTTTTTTTCCACATTTGATGCCTTTAACTAATGGGACCTTATTGTTACCGTCTAAAGTACTGGCCCAAGTGGGCAAGCAGAAAAAAGTGCTTACTCATTCAATATAAGTAAACTTTATTAATCAACCTAATTTAATAAAAAGATATTAACTAAATAAATGGATTTTTGTATCCTTTACATGCAGACACTGTGTAACAACATAAATAAAATTTAGTCATTCCTAAAGTGTAAGTTGCTAAAAGAACCCATTTATTACAAATAACTCTTGTAAGTGCTTTGGTGAGTGAATGTACTGTCTCTCGGAGTGCTGATACCGCAAGATACCTTTAACCAGTCCATTTCTGGCCAGAACTTACAGCTGAATCAATGCATGTCAGACACAGCAGAAGGCCAGAAGGCCATGGAGATGCTGCGGTAGAGAGCTGTTGGGATGGATCCACTTTTTCCATTAAGAATTTACAGTCTGTTAAAATAATCTGCTGAGTAAACTAGCCATCACGTTTTTTTGGAGCAGATTCCCCTGATGCACTAATGTCACTGAGTATTGCAACAAATCAGATGCCGAGTGAACTCGTTTTCAAACTCAATGATGATTGGAGATCATTAGACAGTTCTGGTGTAACTTGTAACTGGTTTTCCTTTAATTCATCATCTCTGATAAACCTCTGTATTCTTCACACAGGTCACATTTCCTGAGATCAAACCCAGAACATCCTTTTATAACAGCAAGCTCAACATGTGAAAATACCAAAAACACCTTAACTATGTGTTCACAAGTGCCAGGAAAGGAATGCACCCTTGTTTCCATGGTGATGAATTAAAGTCTATTTTTGCCCTAAAAAGCACCAAGTGAATAATAGGCCAAGAACCCCTTCTCTTACCCGAAATTTACTTCACCCAACCTATTTTCTATGCGTTATCCAGTCTCTTCGTCACAAAGCAGACCAATGCACACCAACTCTGGTAAAACCGATACAACTCCTGAGGTTTATAGGCTTATAAGACAAAGGTTTAAGGGATTGCATACACTCTCACATAAACTTGTTGTCAGCACTACCCTGCAACTTACTCAATTAAATTGTTTTGCAAAAGAAGCAGGTAAACTTACTTGCAGCTTTGCTAGTAAAGACGCAGCTGCCGAACATTTCTGAGACTTTTTAGAGACAGAAAAATTATATATCATCTTGAAGTCACCTAAAGGGCATTAACTATGCGTTGGAGGGTTATACTAATAATTTTATTGTTGAGAAGGTCAATGAAAAGCTTCAACTCCAGGCAAGAATGTACAGGTCACAGTGTAAACATGATAACCTGCACATCGTTGCCATCAGCGTTTAGTACAGTATTTACATGAATCATTCAGCACAACATTGTTAACATTTGCTATCTCGGTTATTTACAGATATACATTAATGAAGCTAATTGACATGATGTACAGTACAACACAGCTAGAAGCTAACGTTAATGTTTTCTAATGTATGTCTAATGTTAGACTTCCTTTACGTAAGAGATTTTAAAAGATAACGTTCAAATACGTTGTTTACTTAACTAAGATCAGATGTAAACATCCTTGTTTAATTTAATCGTGTTTAGTTGGTGTTGTGGTCTAGCTACCCCATAACTTTATCCAGAGCAGACACTTATCTTCGTTTGAGATGTGGCTTGGAAAAGGGTAAAAAAATACACACCGTCGCCCAGCCTCTCAGGAACCTAGTTTCAGATGTAGCCCATGCACACCGTTTGACCATTTTAAACTTAAAATAACAAGAAAAAACGAATAAAAACTGACCAACTCCAATGCATATCAATGGAAGTGGAAGCAGAGAATGTCCGAGTGTATTGAGATTAGCTGTGCACTGTGATTGGCTCATCGCGTTTGAGGGCGTGGCTTAGCCATAGGTCAATTGAGATGTATAGATTCCGCTGTCGCGTAGGTTATAGCACATTACAACATTACGACAGCACATTAATTTTACTAGACAAAAAGAAAAATGTAATCAAGGCATTTGTCGATTGGAAATATATGTTTGCCGTCGTTCCTACAAGATTCAGCAAAAGTGTAACTTATCAGATGGCTCTGACGGTCGCTAAGAAGATGGGATGTAATGAAAAGCCTGTGGTCGTTGTGGTTTCTCCTTTGGTCGCACTCATGGAGGACCAAGTAAAAGAAGCAACACTCGCTATTTTACTTCTAAAATAAGTAAGTTCTGTAGTTGACAACGGGGCTATGCAAAGTAGTTGACTTACTGCGTTGCTCTGATTGGTTGTAGGTCTACCGACTATCCAATTGAGACCAGAGTTTTTTTTTCCTGCTTCGGTTAAGACACACCTCATAATCAAAGCCCTATGGAGCAGTTTCAGACTCACATTCTGACTAAAATATGAGTATGACGAAGTCAGGCTAGTACAATAATAAGAAATTTAATTCTTGGAAAACTTGTACTGAACCCAGAACATTTCTTTAAAAATTTTGCAGATAAGCCAAAAAACAAACACTAAACTTACTAAGATTTACAGTTTAGTGGGCTAACAGGTCAGTCCTGTGAAAATAGCACAAAAATATGGTGTAAAACGGAAATGCTTAAACAGATTCTCTTATTATAACACATATGATTTATGAAGCGCAGATGCCATTAATGTCATAGCTGATTGGTTGCAAGCCATTTGGTCTAATGGCAGCCTGACATGGTTTATCGGCCTTAATTATAGTTAGATTATTGCCTGCTCTGCTTTTCCTAGGGAAAGCCCTTTGCGTGCACCGGCTCCGTCAGCTGTTTCAGCCTAGCTGTTTGGGTTCCAAACTTCCCCCCGTTGTTAAGCGTAACATATGTTTCTCTCCCATGCAGTCGAAAAGCCTTGCCTGAATAATTAAGCCATTTTCTGTGGGTAATGACTGCCTGCGTTGACTGTGAACACATTACGGCGGCCTGGTTTAGACAGAGAGCGCTTACAGGTAATGAAATCAACTGTGTGAGAGAAACACCAGTTTTGTTTACCAAAGTATAGCCATATTTTTGCAGTTTGACAGCCATTATCTTCCAGTTCGAGTTAGACGTGGTTAGCTATGCAGCGGGCAGCCGTTTGACACGTGTATGTATTCAGGATTGGTTCTTCTCCTCTGGGAACTGTTAGTGAGAAGCTCTCAGAAGCACTGATTGGGCAAAAAGATTCTCTGCATATAACAAGAAAGTTACATCCTCAGAGGATTCGCGAGCGAATAGAGAGATGTACAGAAGGAGGGGGCCGAGCGAGGAGAGGGGGATATCTATCAGCCTGGGAATGGAATGATTAAGAGGCACTTAAGTTGAAATAAGGTTGAACAGGTGACAATGTGTGGATAGCGGGAAAGAAAATAGAGTTAATAACGCCATCTCGTAACAGATTTACACAATCTGCCCTGAGCAGCCACTGAGGTGTGCGAGGAACAAGGTCTCTACACGTTTTGCCAATAAGTCCATCAAAAAGCTCTTGTAAGACAACAACAGTGATTTATTCTGTCAAATGTTTGTAAAATGTCGCCTGGAATTAGTTTAGCTCTGTTTCAGTTTTGCAGACTGTGGTTTCTGATTTGAGAGGAACTTATTGATGCTAATATATGACGATCATTTTGCATGGTAAAACAAATAGTCGTTATATATTTTCATGTATAAAGAACCGCTTGTACTTTCTGAGAAAAAGCATTTTGTATTGTAACTTTGCTAAAGCGAAAGCAATTTATTAAAGTCTGGAGATTATTGACGTTGGATCAAGGCAGAATAATTATCACAGGACAACCCCAATTGGCCCAGCAAACAGGAACATAGACCTTTGGACGGTAGGTTAATTAAGATGTTATGGGAATCATTAAATCCCTTGTCACGCACAAACAAAACACTACTTACATAACAAAGAACCTTCATTATCCATAAACCTGCCTTTTATGTTATTTCTGTATAGCTTCAGTTCATTTAAAAGTATGAATTTAAGGATTTGATGAATGTGATCTTTTCATGTAAACAGAAGTCTTGATTTCATTAAATTAGTTTCATTTGTACGTACTTTGTTTTAAGAATACCGAAGGCTATTTTGATGTTCTGAAAACCCACTTAACCATCAAGTTCAGACAAAATTAAATAAATAGCTGCATTGCTTCAGTATGAAATACAGAATAAATGGAATGATTGTTTTTAGTATTATGATTTGTATTTCTGTCAAATTAACCTCAAGAAGAAACTATCAAATGCTAAAATACAGTAGTTACCAACCACAGTTCTGAAAAGTGATTGCTTACATAATGGTAACAACAGAAGGATAAAAATGCAATGCATAATAATAAACTACAGAGGAAGATTTAATGGAAACCTTAGCGGTTTTTTTTTTTCAGGGACCTCAATCAAAAGACCATGAGGTTTAAAACACCTTAAAGGGGTGATGAACTGGGAAATAAAATTTTCCTTGAGATTTTGACATCTAAGAGGTCAACATATTATAAGAATATCCTGTAAGTTTCAGAACTGAAAACGTCCTTGTCAGTCCAATAAAAGCTTTTATTGACACCAGCCTAAGCAAACGACTTGTTTTTTTAAAGTGGGAACTATGACGTCAAAGAGGATAAAACCCCACCCCGCAGAAGAAGATCAACGCCTACTTCAACACGGCCGGTTCAGCTCCGCCCACCGAATTTGCGCATTATACGCATAGCCAAATAACGCATAAGCCTGGTTGTGGAAGAAGACAGTCACTGCATAAGCTGGATTCCAACAGGACTGCATGGGTAAACTTTATTTTTAATGACGTTCCAGCTGATGAGGTAAAACATCGTCCGTTTGTTCGATTCATTTCGCTGACGACTGTTTTGTAAACAAGACTGGATTTGCAGACCGATTAAGAGTAAAGAACGGTGCTGTGCCGTCTATATTGGATCTGACAGCAATGGTGCAACACACAGACTCTGGGTCGAACATGTATGGGCGAATCATTCCAGATGCCATTTTACAACATTGGACGTTTTCAATACAATTTCCCCCAAGTGCATCGACAGGTGAGTTGAAACTCATTATAATATGCAAAACTGTTATCCACTCACAGCAGTGGGCGTTTACTTCACAAATCTTCAGTGCAAGACGCCCATAAAAACAGAGCGTTGTTGATCTAGGCTCAAAACTAGGGTAGAAAATAGCCTATTACTTATTAATTTTAAAGTTTTTGGATGCAAAAACCAAGCGAACATCATAAGTTGACCTCAGACAACAATATAATAAAATTTTAAAAGCCAGTTCATGACCCCTTTAATTGTACAAACCAAAAAATAATAGCAGCAGAACTACATTAGTTAGTTCATCATGTTCATTAATAGGCTGGGCTAAGTAATAGACTGTCAGGCTGGTATATTATTACTCCTTTAGCAGATACTAGTGCTAATAGTCTATAAGAGCCGGTCATTAAAGAAGCCGATCTTGGCACAGAAGAGACTCTGACTGTCTCATCAGAACATCACAGACCAATCAATGCTCCCTCTGTGTTCGCACTGGTGCCGGTCCCATTCGCATCAATTTATCGGAATGTTCTCGCCTCTCATTTGATCACACTTGATCTCTCATTCACTCCTTCCCCATCGTCTGGAGAAACCAGACAAGCTTATTCCCTAAAACTGTCAAGAAAAAATAAATAAAACAAATTACCAGCGAATTTGGTCTTTTGATTCTTTTACGGCCTGGTTTAACAATCCTCGAGGAATAAAAGTGGAGCAAAAATGCACTAAATTCCTAAAGGTCTCAGCCCTGGGAATCAAATCAGCATCTAATGGAGATGTTCAGACGCCCGATGCTGAATTCAGATGCTTAAATATCCCAGCAGTGACGAGGAACAGAATCAAACTCGAGTCTGAAGCCACGACTCAAGAGCGGAGAGGACAGAAAGAGTATTAGTCCATCTATCACATCTCTCTCTGAGCCGGACGATAAATCTATCCCTCTCACCCTTAAACAATATTCTCTCCATCTCTGTCAGATGTGGCTCCTGCAATTGTGGCAAACATCCAGTGAGAAATCACTACACAGTGTCAAGCACGCATGACGGCAGAAACTCGGCTCTTCGCTCAATAAAGGAAATCTAAAGATTATGAGGGATTGTCCTCTTACCGAGTGCTTCTCTCCACTCGGTAAGGGGCTGGTTTTATCGTAGGTGTGGAGTGATGGCACTTGTGGTGGAGACATCATGGACTTTTGATCAGTTTGAATGGGTCAGTGGTCAGAGTTATTTCAAAGCTCTGATAGACAGGCCTACAATATTTTACTCAGGGTCAGAACCTCGGAGTACGAGGAAGATGAAGGAGATGAGGAGGAGAGATATGAGGAGAGATTTGATGAAGGAGAGAAACAAGATATCAGTGCCTCTTTTTCAAGGTTGCCCGTGCACATACAGTAAAGGGGTCCAAAAGTCTGAAACGACTGCATATTTCTAATTCTGTACAGTTTTTAATTATGAATTGTTTTCAACAGAGAAAAGGTGAATTGCTAAAAGATTCAATGAAAATGTAAATGTCCAAATAAGGTACTCAATTGTTAGCACCCACACAGGAACGATATACCTAGGCCTATTTTTAACAGCATATATTGATAATAGCAGAGGGCCTAACACCGATCCTTGTGGCACTTTTAATAAAATAAAAAAAAACAGTTCATGACCCCTTTAATTGTACAAACCAAAAAATCATAGCATCAGAACTACATTGGTTAGTTAATCATGTTCATTAATAGGCTAACACCGATCCTTGCGGCACTTTTAATAAAATTTTAAAAAAGCCAGTTATATACCTATAGGCCTATTTTTAACAGCATATATTGAGAATAGACAGAGGGCCTAACACCGATCCTTGCGGCACTCCATAGTATATCAGTTATTGCTACTGTCAAGTATACAAATATGTGTTAAAAAATAATAATAATAATAATAAAAACAGTTGAAAACTGATATGCTGCTTAATATTTTTGTGGAAACATATTTTAGGACCATTAAAATAGTATCATTAAACATGTTTGTACGGTCACTTTTGAATACAAGTATTCATTTATGATTATTAATTTATACAAATTTCGAAATGGTAGTTTATTTAAAAACAGTGTATCCATTTAGTTAACATAAATTTTACCAATAAGCTGTACTGAATCTTTTAGCATTTCCCTTCATTTTATTTCATGCTATCGCATGTGGTAGAGAGGAAGAGATTATCAGTCAAAATGACATTTAGTGTGTGAATTTTGTAACATGAGACACAAAACAAGTGTTTTCGAATTTCCTCAAAATGATAGACCATGCCACATAAATTTTTCTCTCATCTTTTACGTCCTACTTGGATTCATCTTTTCAACAAATATTTATTTATAAGGTGGGAATATCCTTGTTTTAACAAGAAGCAAAAAATAAATAAACAAGTGTGAATTACTGTACTATATTGTGTTTTCTCCCAGGAGCAAAGAAACGTCTGCAAAGTCAGGCAAGGTAAAGTCAAGGAAGAGCAGAGGTTGTACTGTAAAAGCTGATCTTATTACTGCAGGTTGGATGAAAGTGTCAGGCGTTAAGGCTGAGATGTTTCTGATGCGTTATCCTGCTTCCTGTCAGAGAACACACACGCACTTCACATCGCTGTTGCAAACTAAAAATCTATCCCAGTAGGTCTCAGTACTGCATCCTTCACACAAAACAATCTCCATTCTCTAATTAACTAACACAGCAGCTCAAAATAGAGATGTTTATATGAACATTAATATTACAATTGAAATGCACTGTAGAGCGACTTTCTGCTGTTTACTGCACAACTTGATTTAATCAATACAAAACGGGACAGTTAAAACCCTGTTAAATCTCCCTCTAGTCAGCCCTGTTAATGCACCCGCATGGGGCTGATGAGCGGCGGGAGAGAGCGTAAGGTCGTCTGGGACCACGGGAAGATCCTCGGAGCAGAACACGGCTGGGGCGACCGCAGCCTGACAGCCCTGAATTAATTGACGAGCCTCCAAGAGGTTGTTCTTTAATAACTTATCGATCAGTCAGGTCAGACATGCAAAGCTTTTGCCACAGCCTGTCCAAGCCGAGCGGGATCCTTCCGGAATATCTTATACATGTAGAAGTGATTAAAGAAAGTGCAGAGCTCTTTGATCACAAAGTAGCCACAGGCGTGCGTGTGTGTGTGTGTGTGGGCATGTGTCCTTCTCGAGCATTACTGTTCAGCTCTATGTGACCACTGAGTGAGTGTGTGTGCATACATATTCATCTCAGATAACAGATGACAATGTGAGCTCACGTTTTACTGCTTTTGTTCCTAGATGATTGCATTAACATGAAAGAGACAATGATTTTCACATGACATCCCTTTTTGTGTTAGAATTACTGTGGGGCTGTGATAAGAGCATTTCCGAAGGAACAGCTAGTTTAAACACAACAATGCTCATTTACTGCTTCTGTTCAATGCTAGCAAACAACAAAGACAAGCATAAATTGAAGATTAAGGTGCTTTCTTGCATACCAGTACTTCTCACATGTTGCCGGTACCAGTCACTAGGCCCTTTTTCCACTCAGATCTGTAGATCCAACGTTATCTCGACATGACCGATTCACAGTGATAACGGGTTGGCAGATCAGAACGTTTTACCTCCTGTGAAAACAGAACGTGAAGACACGTTAGTAATTTATATACAGTATACACACTCACCTAAAGGATTATTAGGAACACCTGTTCAATTTTTCATTAATGCATTTATCTTACCAACCAATCACATTTAGGGGTGTGCAATTTTTAAATAGTCGACTGATTCAAGCTGACAGAAGAGCAACTTTGACTGAAATAACCACTCGTTACAACCGAGGTATGCAGCAAAGCATTTGTGAAGCCACAACACGCACAACCTTGAGGCGGATGGGCTACAACAGCAGAAGACCCCACCGGGTACCACTCATCTCCACTACAAATAGGAAAAAGAGGCTACAATTTGCAAGAGCTCACCAAAATTCGACAGTTGAAGACTGGAAACATGTTGCCAGGTCTGATGAGTCTCGATTTCTGTGGAGTCAGAATTTGCGAAAAACAGAATGAGAACATGGACCCATCATGCCTTGTTACCACTGTGCAGGCTGGTGGTGGTGTAATGGTGTGGGGGATGTTTTCTTGGCACACTTTAGGCCCCTTAGTGCCAATTGGGCATCATTTAAATGCCACGGCCTACTCTGAGCATTGTTTCTGACCATGTCCATCCCTTTATGGCCACCATGTACCCATCCTCTGATGGCTACTTCCAGCAGGATAATGCACCATGTCACAAAGCTGGAATCATTTCAAATTGGTTTCTTGAACATGACAATGAGTTCACTGTACTAAAATGGCCTCCACAGTCACCAGATCTCAACCCAATAGAGCATCTTTGGGATGTGGTGGAACGGGAGCTTCGTGCCCTGGATGTGCATCCCCCAAATCTCCACAAATCAACTGCAAGATGCTATCCTATCAATATGGGCCAACATTTCTAAAGAATGCTTTCAGCACCTTGTTGAATCAATGGCACGTAGAATTAAGGCAGTTCTGAAGGCTAAAGGGGGTCAAACACAGTATTAGTATGGTGTTCCTAATAATCCTTTGGGTGAGTGTATGTTATTTTCATAAAACGTCTTATTGTGGATGTGGGATTAAATGAACATAACACATTCGCACTGTAAACATCATTCACTTCAACTAAAAGAATACATAAGAATATTTTTTTTCCATGAAAATGTGAATATTGTGATATTGTTACTGACCAAATGTTTTAAGAATACTGTAAAACAATTTTCTGCTTATATCGCTCTCCCCTTCAACCTTACACATTGTTGGGTTATCTTGAACAATTAAAAGTGTATATAAAATGCATTCTATTGTATTTCACTTTGCACATAAGTGACAGCTAATGAAACGGCACGTACTGCGTCATAAAGCATGTAGATTTTTTTACATGTTTGTTGATATGCAGGTAATATAGATTAACCACTAATAGAGCTCAAATGTGGGCGGACAATCTGAAGGGAAGCAATTTTTTCCAGAGCACAAAGTAGCAGCATGCAACCTCATGTCTCCTCAGTGTTGTTTTTCGGATCACATAAAAGCAAAATGCTGTTAGATTGGCTGTGAATAAAATGATTGGTCAAATGATAGCCACAAAAATATAAAATCTTTTTCTTTTATCTTACACTAGCTGTCAACCACAACAGAGCAGCGGGGTTTTTGTGTTCGATTTTAGCATGGGGTGCCGCTTTCAGCGCCGCCTCCTTTCCAAAGACTCTCTCCCACTGAAAATGAAATGGGGAGAAAATCTAAAAAGGTGATGCAATTTTGAATAACACACAAAATGAAATGGTAAAAACAATTTATAACTTAGATATATACAGAGACAGTACTGGGTATTAACTGATTACATGTAATCTGGATTATGTAATCAGATTCCAAAATGTAAGTACTTGTAATAATGAGATTCCATTACGTTTTAAAATACTTGCATTCATACTAGTTACTCTTATCTTTTAGAATTTCTAAAAAAGTCACGATTATAAAAATATCCGTGTCCATGACTAAACCAAAAACACAGGACATAGATGTAACATAGTACAAGATTATCCAATTCATATAAATGTGTAAATTAATGAATTACATTACTAACTACAATTTTGACATGGAATTTGGAATCAGTACAACTTGTAAGTAATTTACTGTGGCCCTTGTTTGTATGAGTGTCCCTGACATACCGGTAGTACCAAGAATGGCATAAGTTTGGGCAGGACTATTTGTTTATCCAATCAAAAAAAAATCGTTCTTTTTGCAATTTCTTTTAGTGGTGCAAGAGGCACAGACACCCCACTCTTCACTGTTAGATTTACTATTTCTTATCAGGAATAATACTAATATTGGGACATTACTAGTCATGCAATGAAACCAAATGTGCCATATTGTGTCAAGGCTTTGAATCAATCCGACACCCGTCTCAAAGGTGACAACTAGTAGTCACTTGCAGGTGTTGATTTGAAACAACCTTGACAACGAGCCATTAAAAAATGTGTTTTTTGATTATTGTAGCTATTTTTCTATTTTTCTGTAGGCTCCTCACTGTCCTGAAAAATGAATATTAATAAAAGAAATCAAGCCACAATGTCTCACTTTTTTTGAGATTCTTATGAATAATATTAATTTCTTTTCTTTGGAAGGACTTAGCCTATTTTTTTTAACAGATAATTTCTCCAGTCTTTGAAAAAATCCTCTCACAAAAACCCACGAGGTCAAGATGAGTTGTTTTAACTTTTTATACAGATGTGCGATTGGTCTGTTCCCAACCCTGTCAATCAAACGCTGAATCGATAGCGCTTGCCACCAGTCGAAACACTCAGAAGCTTCATTTAGCCATAGTCATGTGAAATAGCTGTTTTGAATCACGCTTAGTATCAGTGATTCAAAACATCTGCGCTTCGAGTATCTCGCAAATCTCGCAGTCAGCCATACCTAGATGTTACCAAACTAATTAGCAGTCATTACCAAAATACGTTTTATTTACTGCAAATCATGTTTATTTTTCATTTACTGTTGAAGTTTTTAAACCTTGAAGGCTAGTTTCTTTTTCACTCTGGTTAACACAGGAAAGGTGAAAAGAAGTGGTCCATGAAAACCAGTATTGACAGGTGGGGCAGACCTCCTTCTACAACAAGGTCTGGAAAAGGTCATTGGAACCATGTGGCATTCTGAGTGGCATTCGGCCAAACTGCACACTCTCACAGACACACAGATGATGAAGTGCATTTTTCTGGTTTCTAAACTAAAGCATAAACTGGTAGCAGGCAATTTTGAGCCATCATATTCATCTTAGTTGGAGAACTTTGCAGTATTTGATCCATTATTGTGCATTAATCATTAATTCAGTCGTATTTTGTTTGTTTGTTTTTGGCTGATTACAATTCTGCTCAGATACATTTGCTCAGAAAGATTGAAATAACATAATGGCATTACTAATAGAGATATGCATGTCATGATGTTCACCAAATCACTGTTTCCATCAACCTTTTATGCAAAATTTGGGATATCATTTAAAAAAAATGCTGTTTGGAAATTCTAAAAGTGCTTAATTGAGGCAGATCATTTCCGATAAGATGACATGCAAATAAACAAACACAAACAGATTTACCGAACTCACAAGACTTTGTCTCAACGTATTTTGTGCCAATTTCCCAGGAAGTTCTCTTGAACACATGCAATGGAAACGGTGCTTTATTACGTTTTATGTGATACTCAAATTTTGCGCACAAGTTAAATTCACAATTTCGGTAGGAAACAAAGCTATTGACATTTTCTGGATCTTTGAGATAATTCTGAAATTTTATCTCGCAATTGCAAGTTTATATATTGCAATTTTGGCTTAATTTCTCAGAATTGTGTGATATAAACTTATGTAAGAAAAAAAGTAAGAATTGTGAATTATTTTTTTCTCAACACACAATTGCAAAAGTCAGAATTGTGATATATAAACTACCAATTTTGAAAAGAAAATTTCGGAATTGCATTTTAGACAAGCGACAACATTCTAATCTGAAAGATGAAGCCTACCCGGAAGTGCGATAAACTGCAATACATCTCAAATCCGCTAGAGGCAGGTCCCAAAAGGGAGCAAATATCCATAGACGTCATGTTAAAATCTCCGTTTTCACGCATAAATTCATATGTTTATAGTTTGGTCCCATGGAGGGGGTGAATTTTTTTCTAACTCATTTAGTTTCGATCAGGTATTTAGATATAAAATAAGGGCGGTTAACTTTGATTGACAGCTGATAACGGGCTGCGTCAGAGTGAATTTGACGTCTCGGCCATGATCTGACACAACACATTATACCACCTCTGTATCCTCTCTGAAACTTTTGTATTTTGTATTTTCCAAGATTTTCCAGTATGGCGCCGCCCATAACCCCCATAAACAGCCTCAAACCCGTTCTTCAGAGAGTCTATGGGTGACGTCACAGACACTTTGTCCATATTTTTTACAGTCTATGATTTTACAGAGTCAGAATTGTGAGATTTAAACTCGCAACTGCAAGAGAAAAAGTTACAATTGCAGATATAATAAATTCCGAGAACAAAAAACTAACAAACAAAAAAACAAGCCTCTATAATTATGCAGGCCTACTTGGATAACTTATGGTTCAAAACGTTTCAGTCATAAACACACATCTCAAACAAAAATTATGTTATATGCAATGTCTGCAGAAATTCTATCCAAGACACTGTGCCGGCTGTAACAATCTGGCATTGTGGGACTCTGAGGTGATAGTGTTGCCCAAGAAGCAGCCAGGTGCTGTACTGCCAAAAGGGCAATAAATGGAGCGCTGGCACGGATAAGCACTTATCAGCAGGAATTCCCATTTTAAACCCACTACCAGCATTCTATGATTTCCTGTGCCAGGTATAAACTGCACTAATTAAGCTGACTGTCTTTATAAATCAAAATCTTGACACTTCTATCATCTCAGTGTTGGAGCTGTTGTTCGTTGGCATCCTCCTATTCTTAATGTGCAAAGACAACTATAAGTAATAAGCTATTTATCAGTTGAATCACCTGAACAGTGTTAACAAAACATTGCCAGGGAGCTATCAATACATTAATCTTTATGTTCATTCCGAACACCCTGAAAACACTATAAACACTGGCTCAACCAGTGGTGTGAGTTTGAGACAGGGCTGTCTGTTTGCACAGCCAATGGAAGAGGACAGCCAATTTGTGGACAAATATTCAACAACAAATTTTCTATGTAAAAGTTAATCTGGAATTGTCATTTTACAGGAATAACTTTGAATGATGCAACAATAATAAATTGATCAAAAGTATCTTGAATAATGCTTGAAGGAGTAGTTAAATTTAAAAAAAAATCTTCAGCTGATAATTTACTCACCCCATGTTATCCAAGATGCAAACTGTTCAAAGGGCTTTAAACGATTCCAGACGATGAATACGGGTCTTATCAAGCGAAACTTATCAAGTGAGACTTAAACAAAGTTTAAGTTTTATAAGCTCAAATGCTCGCCTTGCACTGTTCTGTGATGCGCGTTTGTGACTTTCCTGTTCAAACTTGTTTATCAAAATGAATGAATCTTTTCCTGAGTTCAGTTCGTTCATTTTGTTTGTTGAATGAACCAAATGACACGAAAAAAGATTCGTTCATTTTGATAAACGAGTTCCAACAGGAGAGTCACGCATCACAGAACAGAGCAAGGCGACCATTTGAGCTTATAAAACTTAATAAGACCCTTATTCATCATCTGGAATCGTTTAAAGCCCTTAGAACAGTTTGCAGTTTGCACTGAAACTGTCTTTTGGACTTTGAACCGTTTAATTACCAATATCTGGATGATACGTTTGGATATCTTGGATGATATGGGGGTGAGTAAATCATCAGCAAAAGTTTTTTTTTTTAAAAGTGAACTACTCCTTTAATCAAATTATTCAAAAATTGTATTATGGTTGCTTTAAAAACAAAGAAACAAACAAAAAAACACCAAATCATCATGGTTTCTACAAAAAAAGCACAAAATCAGAAGATGCATGTGACAAAGACAGGAGTAATGGCTGCAGAATATTCAGCTTTGCTATCACAGGAATAAATTACATTTTAAAAATATATTCAAATAGAAAAACGTTTTTACATTTGAATAATATTTCACACTATTACTCGTGTGACTGTATTTTTAATCAAATCAATTGTTGAGAATGACAATTATTTCAAATCACACCGACTCCAAACATTTGAATGATAGTGCACACCCTCCACAGACGACCTGCAAATTTGGAATGGCAATATACAATGTGCGTGTGCTGGCCACAATTCATTCTTAGTTAATTGCCCTATGTATTTTTTGGACACTAGGCCTGGATGACTATTTTTTCCCCATCTGAAAAAAAATGTTCGATATGCGGATGACCTACTTATGTCATCTACCTGACAAGACTCTTTTCAGCAAGTTGGAAATTTAGCCAACTCTTTTTCTTAACGATAGTGTTGTTGTTTTTTTGTGCTTTTGTTATAGTACCAGTAGCTACTATGGTGTACTACTATTTGTTATAGTACCAGGGCTGTATGGTGTGAACAAAGCGTAAATTAAATAAAAGATCACCTCTATGTGATTTTCATTTCAATGCATACATTTCAGAGAGCAGGGGTGCAAATATTGCAGCAAACAGTGACGCAATCTTATAGACTAAATTTTGCAAAGGTTAAGACAAGTCCAGCACATTAAACAGATTGTCGCGCTCAGATTCCGAATGTGTGTGACTGCTGAACTGTGGTTGAGAGTCCCAGACGGCAGACTGTGTGCAGTTTGGGAGGGTTTTGAACTGGGAAGAACTGTGATTCATTCCCATCTGGTTTCCTGTTTGCTTACATTTGTAGACTTCTGGAAAGCATGTTGTGCAATGAAAGATGTGGGAACTGTCTCCATGCATTATGTCTGACTCAAAATGTTTACAAAAAAAATGTCACCATGAAAAATTTAAGCAAAGAACTATCTGTTGTCCATTGTTCCATGACAGATTCGAGAAACCTGTTTGAAAACAGTCATTATTCGTGCATTTCAACCTACATGTTATGGGAGATTTCACCTGTGTTCAATTTAAGTCTCTTGTCTTAAAGGTTAGTATTTAAACACAATTAATTAAAATCTCTAAATAAGTATACAAAACATTTCAAAAGATTTTTTTTTCTTCTTTAAAAATTGTCCTGTTTTTAAATTAATACTTTTATTCAGCAAGAATGCATTTAATTTATCATAAATGACAGTAAAGACTTTTACATTGTAACAAAAATGAACTCTGTTAATATGAACTTTCTATTCATCAAGTCCTGAAAAAACGAATTAGTTTCTACAGAAAAATTAAGCAACAGCTATTAATTTTAAGTTGTGATGCACGATATATCGGCCACCATATCGGTATCGGCTGATATCGGTTCATTTTAATGTTATCATTATCGGCCCAAAAGGAAAATTTGTCTGATATATTAAAGCCGATATATAGTGTATTATCTCCTTCAGCTGAGACTCTTCATATGTGCACTGTTCAACATAATGGCTTTGAATTGCTTGAAATATGGGAAAAAAGGAAAATATGGTTCAGTCTGTAATATCGGTTACATAAAATTATAATAAGAACATCATAATTATGTGACGTGGCTTTTACTGGTGAGGCTTTTGTTTTTGTAATCAGGTTCTCAAAAATTACACACAAATGTAAATGAATTTACATTTATCGGCCGATATATCGGTTATCAGCTTTCAAAAATAAAGAATTATCGGTTATCGGTTATCGGTAACGGACAAAACGTTCATATCGGTGCATCCCTAATTTTAAGCAAGCGAATATTAATATTAGGTAACTATAATGTATTTATTTCATAGTAATGATTCAGAAAATTCAGCTTTGCTATAACAGGAATGCATTAAAGAAAAACATGTATTTTTAAATCGTGTTGCAATATCACTCTTTTTGATATTACTGTTTTATTGTATTTTTGATTAAACAATGCAGTCTTGCTAGCATTAGAGATCTCTATCACAAAAACACACAAAAAATATTATATATGTACCATACTTTTGACTTGTGTAATACAAAGATGAAATGGTCTAGATAGATACAAGTGATTTAGATTTAGAATGATCTTGAAATAATTTAATGAGAAAGGTTTGAGTACATATTAAAAAGTCTTAAAAAGCAGGAGACCTAAGCAAACCCCCATTTGCGGTTCATTTAATCTCAATGCTATCTAGGAAAATCAGCCGCAATATTACACAACCAACACACAAAACGTATGAAAGCCGAGCTGTAAGTAAATGCAAAATGACGTGTAACGTGGTTTTTGATGGACACGTTATGACAAAAGAGGACAGCTCAGACAATCTGCCATCCTGTCCAGGACATGGACTCTAATTATACGTTCAGCCATTCCGCAATAATCAGCACACACGACTCGATCGGCGGTAATAAGGTCTTCTGTTGCTGCTTTCACATTGAAATGTCTCAATCACTGTGATTGCAGAAAAGACGTCTTTCCATTATGCACAAGCACATATGGAGAAAGCAGCTATGCCGTGTGCATGCAAAACTATCGACTACAGGTCACGCACGGAGACGTAAACCTATAGAGTCCAATCCTTTGCTCATAATGCCTTTCAAATTATGCACAGGTAAGCACTCGCCTCCGGCCATTTGCGAGCTAGGTTGGAAACCAGTGCCCAGAAGCAAGTCCAACGGGCCCAATTATACTCATTGCAGTCCTGTTCCTTCTGTTCTGCTGCAAGTATCTGAGGCCCTTAGTCCTTATAATTTGCATATGACCTGCAGTTTTACGTGTTTGTGCTTTGAATATTACCATATCGCTGGGCCGTTGCTGACAACGGAAATGAAAAATGTCTACAGTAAATGCAACTTAATTCGATTAAATGGGCCTCTAATGGATTACGTTTAAGTGAAGTCAACAAAAGATGTCTTTGGTCTATTGAATAAATTAGTGTTATCTGACACACCAGAAGGCATTTAAGAGTAGTTCACCCAAAAACAACTTTTATGATTGTTTTTAGAGCTTGACAACACAAAACTTCTATATTGAATTCCAAAAAAAAAGTGATATGGTTTTGGAACAACATGAGGATGAGTAAAATGGCTGGACTATTTCTGTAAAACCCTGAATCAACCACCCAAATGGAACGAGAAGAGAATACAGTCAACATGTTTTCGAAATAATCTACAACCTGCTTTCAAACGGTTGTTTGGAGTAGCAAGAAATACCTGCCTGTCAGAGCCAGCTGCTGTTATCCTTATGTGTGGAGATCTTTTCCAGCTCAGAGTGCTGGTGTTTGCTGAAAGCAAGGGAAGGCAGACAAAAGACACCTCAGCTTGGCATTTCCAGTGGTGTCAATCACAGGAAGGGCTTTTCAGAGTTGGTTGTTTACATGAGGGATGGTGCAATCACACTCAATTCTCAGCAAGCGCACACGTCTCTCAATAGCGCGGATACGTGAAACCCCCGCACGCGCTCACTGCATCCTGAAGATCAAAAAAACAAAATTAGGAAGGCCTTTTTTGTCAAAACTGCCGTCCAGGGTTGAAAATGTTCTTAGGTTGATGACAGTAATTCATTTAGTCTAGACTATCTTGTTATGGAGCCTACATAGCACTAAATTACCAATTAATCCATCAAAAAAGGTTTGCTAATTTCAACCCGATCTCACGGGAATTCGTACCAATTACGAGGTGGCTAATCGTAACAATTCGTCAGACCTCACTCGTCGAATTAGTAAGATTTTTGCTAAATTCTACATATTTAACGAATTGGCCAATTCGTATGAATTCGTACGAATGACCTACCCCTGACCCCGCCCCTACACCTACCCATCACGTGGGTTTAGACAAAATCGTATCGAATGAAGTCGTATGAATTAGTACGAATTAGCCACTTTTTAATCACTCGTACGAATTCATACGAATTGGTCGTGAGATAGCGTTATTTTAGCTAGTTTTGTAGAAGTAGGATGCTTAAAGAGCCCTTTCTATTATGACTTTTAAACTCTTGTGACTTTTAAAAGTGAATATGATGATGTTTTAACTTAAATAATTATTTCTAGGATATACCAGACTTGTTCAGGTCAAACTTAGACACTTAATCTTATTTTTTATTATAAGTGGATTATCTACATAATAGCAAAATAATAATAATAATAATTCCTACCAGGGTGAGATCTAACAGTTTGGCAATAATAGAGAGCTAAAAGTTTAACAATTTCTCAGCTGGAATACAAGTTTATTCTATGTCAAATTGATGTCAATGTTCATTTAATTAAACAAGACGTAATTTTTTGAAGGAGACAAACTAAATAATGCAACAAAACATCACTGATCAAATTCGTTTTTTTTTGTTGATCAAAATGATGTAATTTCCTGATGATGAAGTCACTGGGGAACTGGCTTTAGCTAATTTAAGGGACATTGCAAAAGACTAAAAAGCACTGAAAGTGATAGAGAGCAAAGGAAAAACATTTTTATTTCTTACTACCAATAGGCTTTATGCACAGCTCCACTACTTCCTGAACTTCAGCCAGCTCCTTTGTTTCCTGTCTGCCATTATTGGACAAACTGATAAACCCAGGTGTGCCTGACCTCAGTAGCCACAGCAACAATAATCAGACACACCTAGATTGATCAGTTTGTCCAATAATGGCAGACAGGAAACAAAGGAGCTGGCTGAAGTTCAGGAAGTAGTGCAACTGTGCATAAAGCCAATTAAAACAATCAAGATAACGGAAATGTAATGTTGGGTTAAAGATAACGACACAACTTTTGATTAGAGAAATGGGACAATGGAAATAAACAACTGGAATATTTTTTTTTTTCATTTTTTTAAATGTTTTAAAATACATCAAAACAAAGTAGTGACACTATTTAAAATCCCTCTCTATGTTCACTTAAATATAATATTGTGATATAAAGAAATTTCACAATTTCAATCTTAATATTTTTCCAATACAAGACAACAGTATATGATAAGAAGATGGAAATGCCACAAAGGCAATAAACAGATTCCCATTAAAGCATTGCGAAATTACAGTATCTTTTTTATAATTACATCTCTGATTTGAATTATTCAAGGAAATTGGCAAAACAGAAAAAAGAAAAAAACGTGGATATCACAAAGAAAGGTGATACACTGATTAGAGCAACTAAAAAGACACCATATCATTTACCTGATTATGACATGAAACATGTTTCCTTGATCCATGTTTGTACAATATTTTCTATTTCTTAACGTCTTGGCAAGCCCATTAATGCGCAGGCTTTAGTCGTGACTTTTATTTCAGGTGGAACACAGGATTAGAGCAGTCTGATAACTGCTTGTGCTCATGGCAGTCACAAAGCTGTATATTTATTTTGTAAAAGAATTTCTCCCAAAATGCAACTGGGTGCACATTGTCCATTACAAACACTATGAAAAACCTAGCGGGGAAAACAGTTGCATTCTGGAATACAGGTAACCACGAACTGAACACATCATACACTAGTATATACACTATACAATGCTACTTTTTAAATAATAATAATAGTAAATTAATGAATGCATTACCAAAAAAAGTATTTCAAATAGTAGCAATATTTCAAATGCTACTACTTTGTATTTTTGATCCAGTTTTCGTTAAAATGTCTTAATTGTATCTGATCATTACAAAAAAAATCAGCCAAAAAAAAGTTTCAGGATGTTCTTTTGCATACTTGGCATCTCAAGTCATCCAAGTATTCTATACATAAAATCTGCATACTGTGCACATTATTTACATATAAAAATAGTATGCATTGTATACTAGTATGCTACAGTGAACAGCCACTTTTATTCAGCCATTAATTACTAATTTTCAAAAGCTGCAAACACAGAAAAATAAACCAAAGTGCTTGTTTGATATTGCTTTTTCTAATTTGTAACAGTTTTAGGTACCATTTTATCAGTCATAATTATCATACAAGCCTTTTTGAAAAGTTCAAATTTATGCAAGGGTCTAAATGAGCTCCGCTTCTGAAAATTACCAATCCAAAACATCACAAAAATGTTATTTAAATTGTTTTCATGAATGTTCTTTAATTGCTCTACGTGTTTATAAAAAGAGTTGAAGATTGACTCTAATCAAATGGCCTGAAGCCTGTAAGGGTTGTGATAAGAGACGCAAGGTGTCTAAAACATGACTCATAAATGAGATCAAAGGCTCTGCGGAAATATTTAAAAAGCAATTGCGTTTAAGAGGTCTTTTAATATTTTGAACCTGAAAAATCACACATGCGCAATCTCAGTAACTAACGGGATTTGAGTCTGTCTGCCTGTCTATGTATCCATCCATCCATCCATCCATCTTTAAATCAGCTATCATTCAATATCAGAAAACATCTAGAGTTTTGACAACAGTGACATCTACTGGTTACCTTCACTGGAAGGAATCTCTCTCATACGTTCTAACAACACACGTGGATTGAAAGTAAACTAAAACCTGTTGCAAAAAAAGCCTTCAGCAAAACACAGCATAAATAAATAAATACACAGACGTGCTCTCCGACTTATGGCATTATAGCAGCTTGACCAATATCAGTGATAAATCTATCAATCACGGCTCCCTCTGAGGAGTTCAGATTAAGCCTGCCCTCTGTGAACTTCTAAAGAGATTCCCTTGCCATCAATAACAACTCGCACAAGATTCTCTCATTAATGCCTGTTTCCAGGAAAAGCAGCACTCTGAGCTTTTATTGAAAAATGACAACTCCCAGCAGCGAGGTGATCATATCTACCGCCCATCGATATGAGAACTAGGCCGTGCTCAAAGGTTGTTTCGCGGCCCCGGGAACACAAGTCCAAAGATCAGCGCCGACTCCCCACTCCTCACACCAGCGGCTGTATATCACCGAGTTCAGGAGATCAATGTGCTTTTATTGCATTGCTTCCTCTCTCTGAAGCACACGGGCCCCTGCCGCTGGCCCCTCGATCCATATATCTCCTGCTGTATTTACAGTAATGAAACATTCAGATGCTGGAAGACAGACATTGATTTTATTGTGGGAACGCTTTTTGATTGACATTTCATAAATGGCACTATGTGAAATTATAATGAGGCCATGCTGATGAACACTGCTTTAATAGTGAAAATCAATTTAATATTGAGGCTCAGCTAGGCCTTTCTTTAAAATAATAATAATAATAATAATAATAATAACAATAAGTGCAGTGCACATACAGTAGCGTGCCGTGAAAACCTGAAAAATTGTGTTTTCTTACATATTTATTTATTAAAATCTCTCAAAAGGATCTGTTTAGGAATTGATTTAATGGAGATATTGATCAGAGGTGTCTTAACACTACAATGCCTTTTGTCAATAAGTGCTTAAAGACTGAAAACCTAATTAAGTTAATGATGAGCCAAACTGGATTGTGCTAATTTTTGGTTATTTACCGATGTACCGCAAAAATAAAGCCACAGGAAAACAAGTAGACTTAACTTAAATCACCTTAAACAGCATTTTCCCTTTGGATGGTATTTATTTAGGTATTTTAAAGGAGTAGTTCACTTTAAAAAAAACTTTTGCTGATAATTTACTCACCCATGTCATCCAAGATGTCCATGTCATTCTTTCTTCAGTCGAAAAGAAATTAAGGTTTTTGATGAAAACATTCCAGGATTTTCTCCATATAATGAACTTCAATGGGAACCAAATGGTTCAAGGTCCAAAAGACAGTTTCAGTGCAAACTGCAAACTGTTCATTAATCGATTCCAGATGATGAATAAGGGTCTCATCAAGCGAAACGATCGCTCATTTAAAAAAAAAAAGTTTTAGAAGCTCAAATGCTCGCCTTGCTCTGTTCTGTGTGACTCTCCTGTTCTAACTCGCTCATCAAAATGAACAGATCTTTTTCCAAGTTCAATTCGTTCATTTCGTTCGTTGAATGAACCAAATGACTCGAAAAACGATTTGTTCATTTTCATAAACGCGTTCGAACAGGAGAGTCACAAACGCGCATCACAGAACAGAGCAAGGCGAGCATTTGAGCTTATAAAACTTAAACTTTGTATTTTTTTTAATGAGTGATCGTTTCGCTTGATAAGACACTTATTCATCGTCTGGAATCGATTTTAAGCCCTTTGAACAGTTTGCACTGAAACTGTCTTTTGGACCTTGAACCGTTTGGTTACCAGTAAAGTCCATTATATGGAGAAAAATCCTGGAATGTTTTCATCAAAAACCTTTATTTCTTTTCGACTGAAGAAGAAAGACATGGACATCTTGGATGTTATGGGGGTGAGTAAATTATCAGCAAAAGTTTTTTGAAAAGTGAACTACTCCTTTAATGTATATCTGTGAAAGCTAAAATCAAATGAAGCCTATTATATCAGATGATGTGCCTTCGATGGGTCATAATATTTAAACAAATATTGATTATAACATCATTAAGTTATATTAACTGTGAACAATCTGCTTTAGAGACCCATCTAGACAATCTGCTTCCCTCATCTACAGTCGGTCAGTTAAATAAATAGTCCCGCCTCTAACCCACACCATCCCGCCAATGTCGCTAAAATGGGAATCAACCAACGAATGGCTTGCCATGATCGATATGCAAAAGCATAATGATGATGACCAGCACTGCTGCTTTGTACTCCTTGTCAATGTACTAAATTTCACCATCACAACGTGATTCTATGTCCTAGTTCGAAATTAAGGCAAGAGAAAAATGCTCTCAATTTGTGCATGTTTACACAAACATCCAAATGAGCAATCCTCCTCGCTGAACTGTCATGCTGTTTCCAGCAGGAATTTAACGAGTAAATGTTGGTTGTAGATTTAATTAGCCACCGTGGGGATGTTTCTTTGTCTGAGGCGGAAAATTCAGACCACTGTCAGTCTGACACTGATGAATAATAAATTCTGCACACACACTGCACAGGTTTCACCCTCGAGAGCCTGCAGCGTGTCAATAAGCACTAATATTTCAAGCATAAAATAATTGTCCTTTCAGATTAATAAGGGGCTGAGATGGAGAAGACCAGGACTAGTCACACAGTGTCTCTCAGTAACCAAACTAGCAAAGACAAGGGTCAAATATATAATGAAGGCAGATTCTAAATGAAAGGTTGATGTGTTCTCAGCACAAGGCTATACAGCTTATTAATGACCATTTGTTGGCCAATATTTGATATTTCTTGGCATTCGTTAGGGCTGCAGCTATCAATTATTTTTGTAATCGATTAACTTAATCGATCGGATTAATCAGAGTAATCGGATAATTTGTTTGTGTGTGTTTTGAAACAACCAAAACAAATACTGTATAACAAAAATGATAAGGTTTTTGGCTTTTATTTCTTTAAAAACTAGAGATATTTACTGTTCATTTTAATGTTTGAAGTTTCAGAAATGGTTTCCTTGCACAAAACTGTTTAAAAACCCTATACTAGGTTGTTTAAATAGCAGGTTTCATTGTGTCGATAGAGAAACTGGCTTAAAAGTGAACCTAACCTGAAAACTGGGGTAACAAGTGTGACAACTAGCCCCAGGCCTTCCATGTAAACCATGCATGTTCACACTTAAAGGTGCTGTATGCCATTTTTAGCGGCCTCTAGCGGTGATGTTTCAGAATGCAACAAGAGCGCTCGTGTGCGTGATAGATCTCAAGAGCGAGCAGTCACTACCGGTCACACAGAGACTTTCAACGCAGACGGTGAAAAAAAAAACACAACATGCTGGAAACTAATGTAAACTCCCACTGCAGGTACAATAATCGCCTACTTTATCAGCTTGACGTTGAACTAATGCTCTGTGCTCGTACCATGATAATGTTACAATAAACTGCATTTAGCCGACATGTGATGTTACAAGCTAGCCTGGCAAACCAGACCTATCAAGATGTTAGGTCTGGGAACTCAGCAATTGGCATACCTCAATCCGGGGCGGGATGAAAGGTTGTCTTTCAATATCTCTCTGCACGCCATAGGATAGCGCTAACCAACCAGAGCGATGATGGCTGTGGCTGAGTGAGTCTCATGGGTTTTCCCCATGGTTTTCTCTCCAGCGGAGCAAGTTGATATATTAAACTTTCGTCAAAACTCTGAACACATCTTCCTTTTTAAGAATGACAACTCCAAGTCATCCGAGTCGCGGCCAAAGCCGAATGGAAAGACTTGTTTGTTTTTAAGTAACAGGGAAATCACCTATGGAAATCACGACGCAGAACCGTCACAACTCTGCCGTCATTGTGTTAAGCCCGCCCACCAACTCTATACACGATGTGATTGGCCAGACCAGAGTTTGGATTTTCCACTTCGAAAGTCAACGGAGAGTTGCTAGACCACACTTTGCAGCAAAATAATTTTTGCTGCCGCTAGGGTGCATCTAGATTTCTAGGCTAGTTATAAGCCATTTCACTAACTATTTTCATGTATCTTTCACAATCAGCAATGTCAACACAGGTGAATGTATAATATGATAAAGAAAAGGGTTAGTGAACTAAAAGTAACAGTTTCAGTGTATCAGTAAGATTGTAGGAAGTAACATTACTTCCTACGAGTGTATTTGAGTATTTCAAATACTTAAATACTTAAGAAAAATATCCATAATGTCATGATTCTGCCCTCGTGTCCTTGATTTTCAGTAGTCTTGATGGAAAGACTGACCCGGAAATCCGACCCGGAGACCTCACTTATAAATATGAATATTGGCCTTCAGAGGTAATAGCAAAACCCGAAAAGTGGATCATTGCAATGTGTGATCACAACCCCCTTCAAACACAGGCAATAAAGAAAGGATTAATTTTATAAAAAAGTTACATATAAAACCTTTAAATGCATTATACATTTGATTAAGGTACGAGTGGCACTTTGATGCTCGGATCTGATACAGATCGCAGTGTGTGCTAGAAATCAGCTTTGATTTGCAGTTTCTTACCAGCCCTGTTTTCTTTGAGCCGTATAGAATTAGTCATCTCGGCGAAATCTGATTAGTTACACTGACAATACGGTGATGTGGAAATTACTTTCTTGTGCATATCATTAAAGAATAATCGATATGATGGATGCGATGAAAGCCGGAGCTATTTATTGCATCTGAGCAGAGGCCACGCGGGGCGTCTTTGCTTGCCATCTCCCTCATAATGAGCATTTAATTTGTCTAAAAGACAAAAACATCGGTGCAGGGTCAGAGAGGCCTGGCTGCGGTAAAGCATTCTCTCTCTCTCTCTCGCCGTGTCTGCAGGACCGCCCCCAGCTTGTTCCAGCCTATGACTTAATTACCTAAAAATAAATTGGCTCACGAGTATATGTGAGCAGCACTTCAAGACGAGACCTCCTCACACCATGTTTTAATGCTCTCATTATCCAAAGGGATTTGAATTCTGGGCAGAACCATATAGGGAAGAGAGAGAGATTGAACCTCAGCTTCCTGGTGGCTTCTGAACAGCTTCAAAGATTTAACGGTCAAATAATTAACTGACCTTAGCTTTACATGGGGTCTTTGTTAATAATGGTGTGCCACATTAAAATGCCCTGAGACTGTACAAGAAAAAGACTTTCTGTGGAACATGAGCTTCAAAGAAGAGTTCATAAAAATGCACTATTTTGTCAACAAGAACGCCACAAATCGGACGGGTGGATAAAAAGCAGTTAAAGCACTTCACCGCTGTGATATAAACTTTTTTTTATCCAACACTGCATAAGACATAAGACTTGTTTTATATCTTGAATTAATGTATTTCTAATAATCTTTTGGTGAGGTTTAAAACAAGAAAAAAGCATCTGCTAGATACAAATAGATACAAAAGTAATAATACAAAAAATGAAAAACTTAATGCAATATAAATATAGTTTAAAAACAACATCTTATTTTTTCTTATTAACAACACAATTTATTTGTTTTGAGGACATTTTGAAATTTGTACTGGAAAACAAGACAATTCTGATTAAAAAAATATGATTATAATTATTAAATTTGTAATTAAAATAATATTTGAATATTATTAAAAGTATTATTTATTATTATATTTCTAGTACATGCAAGACTGTACACACATTTTGAAGACATAGTTTAGTTAGGTCCGTTAAATTGATGAAGAACCTGAGAGATAAAATATATTTCATGCGCATTGGATTGTAACTGCATGAATACCCAATACAAACCATCAAAAGACCCGTGAAATATTGGTATTATTCAGATGAAGCGTGTTCTAAACCTCATGCTGTGTAGGAAGTTTGAGTGTATTTCACAGAGACAGTGGAAGCAGATATTACTTTTTGACTCTATTACAAAGATTAATTGCATTAAAGGTGGGATTTTGTGTCCCAGAGTTCAACGTATGACATTTAAAACCAACAGGGGAATGAACTTCATTAAAAAGATTTATTACAAAGAATCATGTATAACATTCCTAGAACCATAACTTATTAACTCTGTTTTAAAAGTAAACTGAATTAAGTGCCATGTTATTCTTTGTAATGATGACATCCTTTCTGCACTTTACCAAGATCATAGGCCCTGGTGCTCAGGGGTAAAATTAAAGTACACATGATGACACACATCTCAGCTAAGAGAATGGGAAAGTTTATTAAACAGACTACCGGCTACTCTGAGACAATTTACACACACACACTAGTGCTGGGCGGTTTGACCAAAACATTTCTATCATGTTTTTTTTATTTTTTTTTATTTTTTTTAATTAAGCCGGTTTTCCAGTTTGCCGGGGTTTTTTTCTATGCATAATCAGGTGTTCAAAGCATTTTCTACTGGTTGAGAGAGGAATTACAGCCATAAATTGACTTAGGATGGTCTATAATATTGTCATTAGTTAATATTGTAAAATAGCATAGTGCCTAGTACAACCTAAAATTGTTATTTCTTAACATTCTAATAATATTCTTATAATCCTTATTATAATCCTTATAACCAAGCAAGAACGTTAATACAAGGTCTAAAAAAACTAGACGTTTTGAATGTTCCTAGAACATTCAGAAATAACATTTTAATAACTTAATAGGAATGTTATGAAAACGTTCATATAACCTAAAATTGCTGAGCGAGCCCAGAGAAAATAGACCTATTCTTACAAGAGCAGCGTGCATCTGAGAGCGTGTGCGCGATATTCCACGCATGAGCAGAGATTCGCGCTCGCACATTATATTAATTCACTTTCGCGCTACAATAGTGCGCTCTCGACGTTTGACAGGAAAATAACGCCATAGTTCTGCAGCATCCACCGTCCCTGTAAGGTAACACCAAAACAATGCTGTTTGGTGTACCCTTGCCTCACCGTCACTACTTAAGGCCAATTTATGCGTAAAGTGCGCAGTAGGTACGACGTAGCATACGCACAGACGCGTACCATACCGCATACCCTTCGCCGTAGCCTGACGTGCACCTCCTCAAAAATGTAACTACACGTCACGTCGCCACCTCAATAAGCTCCAACTCTAACTCTCTTTCAGTCGCCATTGCTTGTAGTAACCTAGCCGCAAGGAATCTAAACACAGTGGAAAATTAAAACCCTCCGCTGCCAACTAGCGTTTCGGAGAAGTACTGCAGAGCAACCAAGACCTGAACGCAGAAGTATAAATGCTCACGACGACATCGACCTACGCGCGTAGCTTACGCCATACACTATGGCGTACCCTTCGACGCAGAAGTATAAATTGGCCTTTAGAAGTGCAACATTGTAACGTAAAGGGTCTGTCTGAAACAGTGTCGAACGGTGACACAAAATCCAGTGCAAAGTCCATAGCTGCAAATCATTACTTGATCCACATATTCAATTACCCATAAATACAACCTATAAGCAATCCTCAATTGCTACCCAATACATAATAAATTAAATGATGTCCGGCCAAGCACTCACCTTATCTAGCAAAACCAAGCTGGTTGTCATTACCAACATTCATTTCCAACCAATCTTCAGGTTCCTTGACAACTTCAAGAAGCCACCGTACGTATATCAGTCTGTAAAAAAAAAACAAAGTAATGCTGACAAGGAAGTTGATACAATTAGCATTTTTGAGGAAGAACTAATCACTGGATTTGTCAATGTGGCATTTAGTTTTTGATCCACTTAGGAACAACTAATCTACATAGATATCCATGAACAGATACCTGTTTTATGGCTGTGGAATAATCAATATACTTTTGAACCAAATTAAATTCTCAATACTAAGTCTACATCTCTGAGAGCATTTTTTTTTCCAACACATCCACATCCAAACCTACTGTTAAAATATTATTTTAATAATTTCCCTCACTCAACACTCTACTGTATTGGTATCAACTATGTCTGATATACCTGGCCATTAATGAACACAAAAACTATTCTAATTGTGGTTGACCTCGTAATTTGTCCATAAAACAATCTCTTCCTGTTCTTGACTAAAATAAGCTGTAAAACTGACTCAACCTTAAGTGCAATCATGGGTACTAATGTCTTCTGGGATTTATGAAGATACGGAATCCCTGAAGATATCTTGAGCCTTTTATTGTTTCAAAACAGGAAGTTATAATCCAAGTACAAACAGATTCAGTTCTCAAAAAGTGTTCTGGGACATGCAATTAATATGAATTTCATTACAATACACAATGTTTAATGTTACGCCGGTGGCCTCCAGCTTCAACGCTCAACCCCAGAGGCAGCCGCTTTGGCTTTTGTCTGTATTCATTTGTCAGTGCTTTCCGCAACAACAATACAAAACGTATCCTTGAAGTGTGGCAGCTAAATTAACTTATGTTCCCATGGTGGTATTTGATTGCATGTGTCCTGTAGAAATAGTGGTGATTAATTTCCTGTGAACTGTTCTGAACTTCACACAGTTTGAATTGTATGTAATATCACTTTATAAATGTTGTTTACTGCCCCCTAGCTAAATCTAACGGCGAGGCGAGAAACAGTCCATCGTTATCCTTGAGAGCAGTCCAGATTGTAATATATCTATGCAGGGTTTTACGTTTCCGTTGTTAGTGTTGTTTTCCTGATGATTTGTGTATGGAGCCATATTGTGCCTTGCTTTCTAATTGTGAAATTATGGGCTAGGAATATTGTCAAAATTTCGCAGCGGCTTCAATTGGTATTCAGCAAACGAGTCTAAAAGGTGTGCCAGGAATATATCAAAACTCTTGCAAGCCTATACGAAGCATGGTTTCCCTGACAGACATCTCAAGCATCTGAAGTTTAAGGCAGTCAAGAAATCTGACAGAATTGATGTAGAGAATTCAATATAATGACAAGTAGAATGCTAAGGTTATAATAATGAAAACAGTTTCTTCCTAACAATGTACCAAGGCAAACTGGTTCAATCACAGACAGTGCAGTTAAAGGAATATTGCATTTAATCAACAGCATTTGTGGCATAATATGGTTATGGTGAAGCACTTACAATGGAAGTGAAGGAGCCATTTTTTGAGAATTTAAAAGAAGAAATTTGAGGCTTATAAAAAAACACAATTTTTTTGTTAAAGGTGCACCATGCAGGATGGAGAAAAAAAAAGAAAAAGACGAATGCCTCTCAATCATTACTTATGGTCCACTCGAAGCATCTGGTGGAGTTTGTGTGTACAGGGGCCGTTTAAAAAACAAGAGAAAAACTTTTCTGGTTTTAGTACATCATTGTCGTGTCAATATACCCAGAGACACTCTGCCTTTTCATATTTCATATCTTGTATTCCTGGAGGGGATTTTATCGAAATCTGGAAGCCCCGCTAAGTTGACATGTCTCGACACAAAAACAGCTAGCTAATGTTGTCCTTGTCTTGTTGACTGTTATCTGTTAATCGACAGATTATAGCATTGTACTTATGTTTTATTTATGATGAGACAATTATTACAGTATATCAAGCTAGACTAAAGATGGATAAACTTGCTCACAACTGCAGCCAGTCATCTAACTACAGTTGTCAACATTTGAAGTTTCAACAAAGTTATACATGAATTTTGAACAATACCCGTTCTTGTCTTAGATGAACTTAGATTTTTTTTTCCATGCTAAAATCATGTTAACAGATTATGTGGGGCTTGTGTCTACATTATTGAAACTGTGAGTATTTTAACATTTATAGGTTAGTCCCATTCCATTGAAGTATGGTAATTATTAACATTGTCACTAATGCTGGCGTTGGGTTGAACTAGTATTAAAACCAGAATATATTCCTTTAAGAAGCAAAGAATGAAACATTTCACTGTCAAAATTGAATTAGCTGGTAAAAAGCCCAATAGAGACAGATTCACAAATCAGAACCCTCTCTTCTAAAAGACCTCAAAGAACTTTTCAAAGAAGAAGCTACTCATGGCTCACATGGGAGGTATTTGGTTGACAAATTTGTGCAGTGATAGTCAAGTAAAAAAAAAAAAAGGATGCACTGTCCCGAACCCTCCGGTAACCCAACATTCAAAAGGTTTCTTTGAGTGCTACATCAGAGCAGCACGCCTAACACTTTAAAGCTTAGGACATGCAAAATGCCTGAGGCGACATTTTCATTGCAGGTACTCCCAAGCGATTCAATATCCAGAGCGGCTAGACAAATACTGTAGTAAATTACTCAATTATTTCCTTCTCCTCTTTTTCTTCTTTTTTTTTTACATTGGAACGGATATAAAGACAGATATCCAATAAATATTCTGATGATATAGAATGTGATGAGAGCAATGTCAATCCATGATAGCATTCTTTGAAGAACTCATAACATCTCTCTGTTCCTGCCGCTGCCATGATCTTGGAAGACCCTCGGAGGTTAGCTGCAAGAAAGTGACTCCGTAAAGTTTCAAGGTGAGGTTGTTGTCAAGGCATCAGGTCTCTTATTAGTTTCTGAGCTGAGGTGCCTTATTAGGTATTCTGGAGAGAACCAGCTTCTCCAAGAATTTTAATTAGTGTGACTTTAACAAAAGAGTGAGGATTCTGCCATCTGCCTACCATAACAAGAATTCCTCACTAATTAAAACACAGAATAATACATAACGAAAGGAATTATACTGTATTAGGGATTTCTCCATGTGAAAATCTGAAGCTCATTTTTTCTTATTTGAGCATACACTACAACATCAGCACAAAGACAGTCTGTTTTGCATGTGAATGTTTCTTCAAATATGGGAACTTTTGGCCCTGCAGACTAAGAAAAAGAATAAGCTCTCGTAAAACAAGGGCTGTCCTTGACTAATAATTTTTCTAGTCGACTAGTCCTTCATTTAAGCCATTAATCAACTAATCGCACAGTTTAACACAGACTCACCCCAAGACGTCATCTAATTGACGATTTTGACCATACATCAACATCCGACGTTTCAGGGTACCCTCTAACGTCAGTTAGGTGACGATCCTAGGGCGTCTGACGCTTAGATAACTGACGCTTTACCTTTAACGTCAGTTAGATGACGCGGTTAGGTTTAGGTCTGGGGCAAGGGGGTAATCCATCGACCGGAAGTTGAAGCCTCGCGGTAGCTGCCATCTTGTAGCAGAACTTCACCTGCGTTAGCATTCCCATTGAATCCCATTCATTTTGGTGTCACTTTGACAGCGAATAACTTTACATCTGAGGCGTTTGAAGACCCCATTTGTCTTTTATTTATTTCTAAAGAAACACGACAATGTATAAAATGCTCCATTACCTTGTAGCTTATGTTATGGCCCCGTAGAAGCAGTTTTAGTGAAAGTATGCTAACGATTGCATCATACCCAAGCGACTCGCTGCCGCAGAGTGAGAGATTATCGTATGGACAGGAGAAGAAGCTTGCGTGCAATCGAGGAAACGTGGAGGCAAAATGACAAAATAATTAATCAGAATACCTAACAAAATTGTCTCCTCCTAGCTCATGGACAGCTCCTATTCACACTCTCCGCCTCTGCCAGTTTCGGAAGGGAATGATTCAGATTTCTCATGCCACAGCACTACAAGACAGACGGGTTGCTCTCGTCACACCTATGTCGTCAAGCTCTGTTTGAGTCTGCGCGTCAGGGACGGAAGTGCTAAAAAGAATCGCCAAAAATGGGCTTCAATCGTCTCAGTGGAGTTCCAATGATATCGCTCTGTCCATTTCTTTTACGGTCTATGGTCTGGGGTAGGGTTAGGATTAGATAGTGTCATCTAACTGACATTAAAGGGTACCCCTAAAACGTTGGATGTTGACGTATGGTTAAAAGCATCAGTTGGATGACAGTCTTGAGATGAGACTGTGCTGCACACTTAAATTACTTAAATATATCCTGGGTGAACACTAAACCATAACAGCTTAAATATAGGTGTAATACTGTAAATACCCTATTCTACTCACACACATGCATAACACCTGCTGCAAAGCACCAGCAAAAGTAATGATTTTGAATTTGTCAGAAAAAAATAGCAAAGAGACATTTGAATTATTTATTAATAAACTAGTGTTTTCTGAGTCAGTGTTGGCTGCAAATATGAAGTTGAGTTAGAGCAAGTGGCCAAGTTAAGTTGCTACGACTTACATGCTTAAAAATGTAAAACATATTTGAGGTCGATGGATGATAGGCGAATGTTTGAAATTCCTGCCCGACATATTACCACAAGGACCTGCCGTTAATGTTCACACGAACTGTGTGACTTAGGCACGACAAACTGGCACTCATGGCCAATTCACACCAAGAAAGATAACTATAAAGATAACGATAAATATATAGTTCTAAAAAAATTCTCAATGTTAAAGATAGCATAGTTCCACCACAGCTATAATGATAACAGCATTCCTGTAGCATGAAGCATTCTAGAGTTCTAAGAAACATTACAAACACAGTTTGTTTGCTTTATGTCACTTTGCTCATTAGATTATAGTTGTGGAATAATATAAACTTAATTCAATGAAAATTAGGAAGAAGCACCGATGTAAAGTCCAACAAGAAAACGACAGCCCATTAGGGATAGAAAGTTGATAGTGGTTTAATTTTGCTTCAGACCTCCAGTCAGCCCTCCACTTTGCTTCTGTGGGAAGGACCCTGTGCAAGCATTAATTGATTGTTAAGAGGAATCAGGGGGCAGCGTGGATCCGTTATTATTATGCTTGAAAAGATAATTTGCTAAGAATGAATTTGTCACAGAGCTCTGGATAGTCTTATCTGGTCTGTCACGATAAGAAAAGTAGGGTAAGTAAAAGTAAAGGCACATTAGCATCGGCTCAGCCATCACAATGAGGCTAAATGACAAGGATATTTTTCAACTCTCAAGGGAGTTCAGCATAATAAACCGTCACTTATTAAGATATCATCGCAAGTAGGAGGCTCACACCAGTATTGCATGTAAATTTCAATATGCAATACAGGATACGCCTTGCTCTAATCTGCTCCGTCAGGATATTTAAAGCCTAGAAAGCACACAATGGACCTTTTCAAGCAGTTCTTATCTTCCCAGTACCTACAGTTCCTCTGATCTACTGGAGCCTTCTGTTCCCACAGCAAATCCAGACACCTACAACTAAACCTCTTGAGCGCACATTGTGGGAAGACCCATTACTTCAGTAATACCATCAGATAGAATGAAAATGCAGCGTGATGAGCCTTGCTGCTCGCTCTATGGGGTTTCCAGATGTGGTCAAGCACAAGTCTGGTCTCCACCTTTTAAGGACGTCACAAATGAAAGCTTAAGTCACAAAGTCAACAACAGTGGCACAAAAAGTATAAGGAGAAATTAGTAATACTTTACAATAAGGTTTTATATTTTAAAATTACTTAAATGCAATAGGGATCATGAACTAACAACGGAAAGTACTTTGTATTAATACTGGCTAATGCAAAAAAAATGTATTTGTAATAATATTGTTCAATGTAATGTCAAAATTAATATACATTTTATAAAAATGTAACGTACAAATTAACATGAATTTGGACAGAAATATACAACAAGCATCAAATCTAGAAATAGGAAATATATCTTAACCTAGATTAATAAACGCTGTAAATAAAGGAAAAAAAAGTTGTTTATTATACCTTGTTAACAAATTGAACCTTATTGGAAAGTGAAAAGGGTAACCAAGAAAATTGTGCTAAAGTCACTGCGTCAAATATATTCTGAATTAAGTCAACGTGTCTAAAATGTATGCAACTTAAAAAATAAAAAACATATATTTACAATTAATTTTACATATTTGAAAAAAATTACAGTACTGCATTACACATTAACTTAAAATTTGCAAACTTTTATTAATTATGATTATCATTAATATTTGTAATGTAAACTATTGCTTGAACTAATGGTAACCTATAGAACATATTGTAAAATTATTGTTACTGTGTTAGTTTTTGAAATCAACTGATAAAAAATAAGTTTCTTATTGAACAAATTTGATTAATCACAATTTGAGGCAGCTCAATGTTATACTGAAACATAAAATGAAACATATTACAGATGGATTCTCCATCTGCAGCAATATCTACAATTAAAATGTATTGCTTAAGGTCAAAGACCTTATTATGTGGTGACTAATGAGATGATTTTTTACAAGGACCAATGATCAAAGAGCGTGCAAATACAGTTTACAATAAAATAGATGTCATGGGGTTTAAAAGTTCAGCCGGGGGTATAATCCGATTGTGATTCACTTGTAAGCTCAGTAAGATGCATGATTTTGCCATTCAAAATATAATTGCACTGAAGTATTCAAGTACTCAAATTCTCATATTTACAAATATTTGTAATATTTTTACTTTGCCTGATCAATTCCTTGCATCTGAATCTGGTTGACTTTCAAATGGGAGCCACTGTCAAGACGTATTCAAATGAGGTCAGAATACATATTGGCTGATTTCTGCTGAGGCTTTTAATGTAATGTCAGGAAGATGGAGAGAACAATGTTGCCTCAATGGGAGGTTGGGCATTTTAAGAGGCTGGCTTACAATATGAAATACATCCCAGAGGATCACAGAGCTCAGAGGAAGAAAATTACAGCTATAAGACCCAACCTGTTTGGGGTTTCAATGATCCAGACCAAGGGAAAGCAACGTGTTTGGCTGTAATTGTGTGGTAAAAGGAATCACCATTCAACTTCGGGTCTGTTACACTTAATGAACTACGTGCAAATTTGTGTGTGTGCGTATATTGATGTCGAGTAAGTTTGGACACCTACACTAAAGTTGCCAAAAAGAGGAATACAAAAATAATCTTTTGGAAATTGATCTTAATTGTCTTGATTAAAAAAATAGGAAAAATCCAACCTTTAAGGACACCAATTTTCTTTGTGAATAAATAATGTATCATAAATAAATGTTCTTCCTTAAAATACAGGGTGCATAAGTCAGGACACCCCTAAGTTAATGCCCATAGAGTCAGAGCTATTTCATGGATCCGGGATAATATGCAACCTGATAAAGTTCCCTTGGCCTTTGGAATTAAAATATCCCCACATCATCACACACCCTTAACCCATACCATGTGCTTTGCATGCATTTATAATAAATGGGTACTGAAGATTACAAGCATTAAAAAGTAATCAAAAATTCCCAAAATAAACAAGGTGACTCATGGGCTATATCCCAAATTTTCTGAATTTGTTTTGTGTGAGGGCAAACTAACATTTGAATCTACTGAAAATCTTGTCATCCGCCCTAGCTGCCCTTGGCATCTTCATGCGGAAAGCAGAAAATGTCAGACGTCTGAAAGAATTGTTGATTTTAAATGGCTCTTTTCAATGAATTTGAACATGTATAAAGTGTCCAGGGGCATTAAAAGTGATTTTCTGACTGGATTTCATGCAGACGGGTACAAAACTGATCTGAAAAATCTGTTTAGAAATCAGACTCAAAATAAGACTCAAAATTGCTTCTCAAAATGTGATTCGCTGGCTGAGGTGTAGCAGTTAACATACAGTATCACTGGAGCAGTAGATGTTAATTATTCAAATTTCAACTATTATGGCTTCAGAAGACATGATATAGTGCAAAATTCCTAAGAATAAAAGGTTATTTATAGGCATCCATGGTTCACTGAAGAACCTTTAGGGGCTGTTTGCGCCTGGCCACTTCATGCGGTTTCTCAGATTGGAGCAATCATAATTTATCAAAACGATTCCATTCACACCTGCTCACATAAATGGCTTTTCGCAAAACGGATATAAATCCGATCTTCAATTCCCGCGCTATAGACCTTATGCACCAGAGAAACGTGGGCGCCGTCATCTTTAGAATATTGTCTTTGAACTTCCGGTTTTGCGGTCGCCCTGTATATTTCTATGGCATCGCTGTCAAGGAATAATTAGCTGGTGAAGTGGATTTACTTATTGTAGACAAAAGTTAACAAAAGTTATCCTGAGCATTGTAATGTTTATCATAAGCATTGTAAAGCAGATGTCTTAACAAATGTCGACCGGGATTTTTTTACGAGCACTTCATTCATGCCTATGAAAGATCGCTGTGAAAATACAGACCGGAAGGCAAAAGACAACGAGCGCAGCACTGAAAAGGGGCGGGGCTACATAAGGTCTATATGTAGATTTAAATTAATGGAGTGCAGTCACCGAAAGCAACAGATATGAGCTGCATTTTATTGATCATCGGCTAATTTCAAAATAAAATCAGCAGTAAGAGAGAGAGCGTCTGCGCCTTACTTTCACTTAGTTCGAGAGGCGATAGTTTGCACATTGGTGTGATGATGCTCAGCTGCTCATCTGCGTGGTGTAATGCGTGTCGCACTAGCGTCGTCATACAGTATCTGATTCTATAACATGACATATAGCCATATAGACATACAGTATATGGATTGCGTCCCAGAGCACCTCCTGATGTGGTTTGAGCGATCGGATTCAAATTCGTCTCAAATGCGTTTTGGAGGGCATTTACACCTGGACTTTTTACGATCGGATAGCCATCTGTTCGAGAGAAAACGAATGAAGTGGCCAGGTGTAAACAGCCCCTTAAATCCATTAAACCTTTCCATTGCACAAAAGGATCTTTAGGTTGTTAAAACAGAAAGTAAAACATAAGTATATTTTAAGAAATGTTCTCTGAAAGGTTCTTTGTGGAACCCAATATGGTTCTTCTATGTCATCACTGCACAAAAACAACAACTTTTAGAACCTTTATTTTTAAGAGTTGAACTTTGATGACCTTGCATCCTGTTTCGAAGCTTCTTGTCCTTGTTTATAGTAATTTCATGCAAAAGGTTTCATGCCCAGGATGTTATAAAGTCATATCCTGTGGTCATACATGTTTGCAAAGACATGAGGGTGAGTAAATGGCAGAATTTTCTAGGTGAACTATAAAACCGTTCCACATTATCTACACATCAAATGCAAAAGCATGTCTGACTTTGTTCTGCAAGACAAAAAAAAAGAAAAGACACATGGCTCCACAAAGTCTCAGACTTCATGTGACCAGATTAGTGAAAGCGTACAGCCGGTGTTAAGTAGTCCACATCATGCTCGGTACGGAAGATACACTTCTAGGGACATGCAGAACCTTGCTGTAGCTATTCTGCTATTATTAACTCACAACATGTATCTGGGCAAATATTCATGGAGATCAATGTCATTACAAAGACATAGCAGGCGAGAGAACATGCCAGGAATGATTCATCCTTAACTTGGGAAATGGTGCCAATATTTAAACCCTGTTAGCCCATGCTAGTTCACAAACAGCCTGAAAAGACCATGTGCAACAGCTCCAGAGAAGAGTCATCAACCTCATCTGCCGTTAGATATCATTTGAGACCTTTTATATCAAAGCATTATATTCCAGCCTCATGTAAGTCAATGGGGTTTATTCCCTTTAAACATCCACAAGTCTGAGCACAAATTTCCTCAATAAATCTCAATTTGATCAATCATTCATGTCTGTAGCACTAACACATTCTTTAAAGTATGAGCAATAGTTACAGTGATGCGTGCGTAAAATAACACCACAAAGATCTCCAATGGTTCCCATGGTCATTCAATTTTAATGTTAAAAATGCAACTATGGGTTTTGAAAAAGTGATTTTGGAGGAAAACAGAAAAATTCTGTTTTATATTTAATTCACTGGAAACTGTTCGCAAAAGTGTAGTCTCAGTTTTTGAAAATTTCTCCAAAGAACCTTTGGGAATATTTGTGGCATGATTTAAAATTCAACGTAATCAAATGTATTTATTTTTCCCATTTGCTAGGTCTTTGAGATAGAACTGAGATTGCTTGCTAAAACTCTGTGCCAAACAGTTTCCAGACCTTTATTTGTTCATTTTTGATCTGTCAAATTGGTTTTGAAGGAAGGTCAAATCAAGAGGGGAAAGAACTTGTGCAGTTTAGGAAAAATGCTCTGAGCCCAACAATAGCATGAGCTGCATATTAAGCTGGTAGGAAGCACAAAGTCTCATATATGAACATTGTCCTACTGATTCTAGCCCGTGTTTTATGTTTTTACTATAGGGTTGTGCAAATTCAGAATTTAAATTTAATTGGCCACACCCCATAGAAACTTGAATTGGAATTTGAGCTGAAATGATTAAAAAAAGCAAAATAAATAAAAAAATAATAACTTACACTATAGTTCCAAACTTTGGGGTAGGACTTTATATTAAAAGAAATGCATATTATTCAGCAAGAACAAATTGAATAGATCAAACGTGACATTAACAAGTTTTACATTGTTTAAAAAAAGATTACCATTTCAAATAAATGTTGTTCTTTCAAATTTTCTATTCAAAGAATCCTAAAAAAGTCACAGTTCACACAATCACATGTTTCCACAAAAATATTATGCAGCACAACTGTTTTCACACTAATAGTAAGAAACGTTTCTTGAACACCAAATAAAATAAAAATTTGACAGAAATAAATCACATTTTTAAAATATTTTAAAATAGAAAAGAGTTCACATTACTACTGTTTTTGCTGTAATTTATGAACAAATAAATAGATGATTTGGTGACCATTTGAGACTTAAAAAAAAATTTTACCAACCCCAAACTTTTGAACAGCAGTATAAATGTGATTTATTTTTATTTTTTTAACGAAACGAAATGATTTTTTATTTTTTTTATTTTACTGGGAAATGAAATGCTCTTTCAACTTGGCCCTCAAAGGTTAATTTATTAAATATGATGAAATGTATATCTATAAAAAATGCTTGCTTTTCTAGTTAAAAATACTGCTACATGTATATGAATGTCATATATCTACTTCAAATTCAATTCAGCATCATTTTGCTACCTCAATTCAAACTTGAATCAAAAAAAGACTGTAAATACAGTTGATACTCAAGCTAGAGCGGTTTGTCAGATGCTCCTTGGCAGCATTTGCTTTTATAGTGAAATGCTTATTTTTGATACACACATTCACAATCCTGAACCACTATGAGCTCTGCATAAATCAGACTTTTGCTGTTAGAGAAGATTTCTAACTGACCGCAGCATAATCGGTGCATTTTCTCTTAACCATCTTTTCATCCGTGTTAGCATTACCCTTATCCTTCCTATTGTCTAGCCTTTCAGCAGTTACACGTAAGTGGCTAACAGCTCACTTGGATAGGTGTGAAAATTGTACCGCAAATTGAACCATCAAACATCACGGCAAAGAAGAAACTCGAATGAAAAGAAAAGCCTGTGCCTGATAACCCTTTGAAAACATCATCTATCACATTAGGAGGAAAAGTTTCATTTCAGAATCCGTTGGCTTATGTGGTTACGGTTCACTCTCCAAAGGTTGAGCTCAGGTTCAACGGATGATTCTACTGAGGCTCGCCAGAGGCCTCCTTTACGCCCCTATTGATCCATAAGAAAGAAGAAGTGGACTCAAAGCATCGAGAATCCTTTTGAAGGTTTGTTGCTCAGTTTCAGCTTAACCTCTACAACACCAGACAGCACTCAAAACAAAAGATAAAAGGAGATCATGATGATTTCTTTCGTTGTGGAAGGAGATGCAGCTAATATGCTTTACAACTTTTTACATTTATTCATTTTTGGTTTTGGTTGGAATTTATATAACTGCAAATAAGCTGAGAACAACTGTTGGCAATCAACCACAGGCAATGAATGAAGGATGGTAACAGTTCATTGAGCAACAGGGACCTAAATAAGGGGAACGATAAGTTACTAGAGCTGTACACGCATTAATGGAGACCTGCGTAATCCAATTCACAAACAAATGACAATTGTACGGAGCCCCCTAGTCCCACTCTAAAAAAAAATAATTATAACTATCTTGTGGCCTCAAGATACTTGAGTGTTGGAGTCCACGCTCAACACAAGCGTGTTTCATCCGTTTTCTATTTTATTTTTGAAATATTCATTTATCGGCCATTATAACTGGCGATACTCGATAGTTTGGAAAATGCCTAACATCGGCCGATAATATCGGCCTGCCGATATATCGGTCTGGCTCCAATATAGCCCATTAGTAAACGTAATAGGAATAGTAATTTGTCTAATGTTTTCAACCTAAACATCGCAACCAAAATATTATAATATACACTAAATATTATTATAACACTTAAACGGTCTCTGAATAAAAATGTGATTGACATGCAGATAGGCGTATAGATGTATGTCAAGGTGAGCACGATAGCTAGACAAGAATGAAAATAAGTTGACAATTCTGTGCAACAGAGGAGGTTTACGCAGACTTTAAGACAGCCTGTGACTAAAAAGGCAATTGCATATTTCAGGAAGTTAAATATGTCAGACAGCAGACAGTTCATCATTTTGTCTGTGCTGGGTGTTTCTGGATATGAAGATATATCTATGAGCCATAATGCTCAAACAAACGGATGTTAAATATAGAATTGTAAATGACTGCATGGAGAAAAACAGCTCTTTAAATAATTTATTGATATATTTCGAGCTCCTCATTCCCACAGACAGAACGAATCCCGTTTCCTACCAGATTTAGAGGAGACGACAAAATATGATGGTTTCTCTCTAATGCCTGTGCCATTTTTGGGTTTTACTGCATAATGAAAATTGTCTTGTGATGTTTGACAAAAAAGTATTGTAAAAAGTAACTGGCAAGCTTAAATTGTCGCAGTTTGAGGGCGGTGTGGATAGCTTTGACATAAAGGCTATGTAAGGGAATCATAAAGGGAATGTATAAAGTAAAATAAAATAAAAGCTACAAGAAAAGTTGTCATATCTAGAGTTAATTTTAGTGATCCCGATTCAGCTTAATGTATAGAAAATTGATATATTTATTCTGTGTCTTTTGTAAAACATTTAATTGTAATCAATGAAATGTTTTTACTTTATAACAACCAAGTATATGTATATAATACTGTATATAGCCTATTTGTTCATAAACAGACTACTAGGCACTTGACATCCATTTAACTAAATTCACATTTTGAATCGTCTGACTCTGACAGCCCATTTTTAAGAAAGCAGAGTCTGAATGAGCTATGAGGGCTTTTTGGAGGTAATTCAGGTCAGTTCTGTGGGCGATTGTCTCTCGGCAGCTGTAGGTACAGTCTGTCCAGCTGAAAGATCTTAATATCGTGCTGCTCTGCTTCACTAACCACTGCATCTCAGTTCCACATCAGAGCACACCGCAGGTATGTCCACTTTATATACGCATTCCCACCTGCAGTGAAGGAAGAGGAAGAATGAGGTGAACTTCTGCTCTGTCCGTTTCCAACTTCGGTAATGAATCCAGACTCCCCACAGCTACCCGAGCAGTTCTTAATAGGCGACCGGGGGCTGCACACGGACACTCAATTCGGAGCTAGGTGGGAATTACGTGGGATCACACCCTCTAGAGACAGACGCAGAGTCCCCTCCTGATTCTGCATTCTCTCCTGCATATTTCTTACTCAATTACAGACATGTACATCAGGACACCTGCTGGCCTGTCATTTGACTGGTCACATTTAGAACAGAAAATCATAAGGAGCTGTCTTCAGGTAAAACTTCTCAAAGATGGCATAATAAATGACTATATCAACCAGAGAACCACTAGGTAGATGTTAACTCTTAATTTCTGAGCCATAAAATTGCAGAAGATTGTTTTTCAAACATGTTTCCCAAATACTGGACTATCTGCTATTGGTTTGAACCAAGCGTGCCGCACAAGCCCTCAAAAGTGAAGCCAAAATGTCTCGATAGCCCCCCTGTGACCGGTCCTAGTATAGCTCATAACCCCCGCCTCCCCTGTAGTTTCTATCACGTCGATGTAATTTCAAGTGTTCGTTTTTAAAATAAGTTTGTTTTTAGTTATTTATGTGATGATAAAAAAGGTGCTCTGACATCATGATTGAGAGCTGTGATTGACAGGTTCTCTGTGCGAGGTAGTCACTATTTTAACGAGGTTCTGCAATCAGCAGACATCATTAGAGAAGAACGAAGCAGACAGAGGCCACTTAATGAAAGTGCGGGGCGTGTGCTTGCGTTCGATTCCAGCGCGCAATGAGGGCGCGGCCTTGATTTTGCGGCTTTACTTCCTGCTCACAACTGCGCATGACTGATCCCGAAACACGCAAGTGCGCAGAATCAGGTCCCAAGATGTCAGCGTCATATAGAGAAACTGGCGGCTTCAAAACAAAATTAAATTAAATAAATAAATAACTCTAAAAAGTGAAGCCAAAGCGTCTTGATCGCCCCCTGGTGGCTGGTCCCAGTATAGGTAATAAACCCCACCCTCCCAACGCATTCTCATTCTTTAGCGTCATTTAGAACGTATATAACGTATGCTATACTACGCACATGGCACCTGTTATCATTAATATAACACGAGCAGTGACAAAATAAAGACTTGACATAAACCTATAAAAATGAATCCTTCTATGAGATTAGCTCATTTACAAGTCTTAGTCAAGTAGTAGTTCATATTACAACAATACAATATTCAGTGGTTAGAAATTTATAGAGGGAAATAAAATCATAAAGTAAACAAAAATAAGTCCTCGTTATGTGCAATATACATTTACATTTCTAAACCAGCAAATTCAAGATAAGTGAAAAAGGTGGCAATATAATAATAATAATCATATACTATATATTTGTATTTACGATGATGATGCCTTTTATATGCAGGACCATGCAAAAGTAAGGGGTCAGTCATTTATTCTCTTTTGTTAAGAAACAAATACTTTTATTCAGCGAGGGAACATATTAAAGGCCTTCACTGTCAGTTTCCACAAAAATAGTATGCATCACAACTGTTTTCAACACTGAAAATATGAATAATAAATATTTCATGAGCACCAAATCCTATTTTCTGAAGGATCATGACAGTGAAGTAATGATACTGAAAATTCAGCTTTGTCATAAAGATTAAAATGCATTTTAAAATATATTATAATAAATTTAATTTTTACTTTTAATTGTAATAACATTTTGTACTGTATTCATCCTACATTTATTCGTCATGTCACAGGACACTTATAAGATCCGGATCAGATCTTTGCAAGAGCCTTTAATGACATCAGATGTAGCATCTAAACGCATTAAAAATGATCAGTACACAATGCTATGCACAATGCTTATAGCTCTACGTGTTTAATTCCCAGCCTTTGCATAAGTGTGTATTACAGTAAGTTAATGAGCTGGATATAGTAGAGTGATTTCTGTTCAAGCTCACTGCCAAGATGTATACTGTCTGAGTCATCCAATGAATCAGCACAGGTAGCTGTGTGTCTACCCTGCAGGAGCTGTTTCATTAGTGCTGGCCATCATACCACTTTCTTTCTTTCTCTCTCTCCCTCTCCTTTTTTTTAACAGTATCTCAGTAGTCACCATATGGACCACATGAAACCCAGACACATGCAAACAGTACCATATTAACTTTGTAAACCACAGCGTAAACACACACACCAACCCAGCCCACGCAAATGCCCTTCCAAAATCTCCAGCGAAAATGGTAACATCATAAAAATAAACAAGTTAATGGAACCGGAAGGTGATTAAAAACAGTCCCTGCGAGAGATTATGAGTTAATTACATACGTACGCCGCCTCAGGCTAAAAAAGTATGTCCCCTTCACCTTCATCTGTGCCAGCTAATGTAAGCGCTCTGTGCTAGTTAATGCAGAGCGTCAGCTGATATCTTTATATGAGCGGATAGTAGGCAGGATTGATATGGCAGTCAGGGAGCAGGGAAAGGTGTCTAATCAGTTTTGTGGCAGGCCCTGATCAATAGATGGCAGCGCTTGTTTGCAATGAGGAATGATGAAGCCAAGCATAATGGAGACAGTACGAAAGGATTAGCTTTCTGACAAAGTGCCACACATTGCTAAGTGAAGGGAAAAAATCTTTATTTTATAGGGACTTTTTGAACATGCATGGTATGAAGTATGGTAACAGTGGCGAATAAACTTGCAATGCTGACTATTTCCTTAAGTTATATCCAACAATTCAGTTTTTTCCCTCATAATTTTGAGACGTAAAGAGACTGTTTGACTCGTCAAAGTCAGAATTGCAAAAAAACGTTGCAATTTCATGTCTCGTAATTTTACATTTCTCTTGCAATTGTGAGGTTTTAATCCCATAATTTGGACTTTTTCAATTCATCTTTGGCTAAGCCCCGCCCCTTAGTTACTGTTGCTACTCTGGGCTCTGGTTTGGTATCAACATGGCTTATGCTGTGACAGCTCTTCCTGCTGAAATGTTATCAAACTTTTACAGATTACATGAGTATAACGTTGTATTTATTAGCAATGTGTGCTAGCATTGTATCAACAACCGGTATGAGAACCGAAATCATAAACTAAAACATTATAAGACAGTCTAACTAGTATAACTTCACAGCAAGGTTAGAAGCAAAAAAGATGTGCTTGTTGATATTTGAGGGATTTAGCTGACTGAGGACGTCCATTCAGTTTAATCCAAAGACAACACTTGTCAGGATTTGACTTCGATTTTGGGAAGGGAAAAAACAGACACCCCCTCCAACCTCTCTGGGAAACGCGTATCTGTGTTACAAATGCCCCAGGCACAACGTTTAACCATATTTTTGATAAAACTATGACGTTAATAGCTTGCCGAGACCAAAAATATGAGACGTCTGTGTTGAAAGTCAATGGAACGTTGTGAAAAAGTGTCGGTCCTCTGTGGGAGCTCATTCTTGGCAGCGCTGTGATTGGTCAATCTACATTCTAGGGCGTGGCTTAGCCAAAGGCAAATTGCGAGCAAAGCGAAACATAAATTTGCTTTCTGAAAAAAGTTTGATTTTTTTTTGCTTATTTTTTAATTCTGTGGCTAAAAACAAGCTGTCATATTAATGTATGCTGCATGAAACAGATGTCAACATGGACAGGTCACATGATGTGTCCCCAAACCTAAATATTCACACATATCCCTAATGCACTACCTGTTATCTCTTACTAAATATAACGTGAAAAAAAAAACAGAACTGAACACTACTTTTCTGCTACTTATTGATAGTACCTGAATGCTTATTAAAATAAAACATAGCCAAAAGTGGAAATCAGGAACATTTTCCCCTTCCGTTCATCAGAAGGGAGGTGTCTCGCAATAGTTAGTGACTGCACTTGATTGAACAAAGGGAATCCTTCATGTTTTCTCAGCTGTCAAGGACAAACAAAAGACAAGCCGTAGGGACGGAGAGACAAAAAGCATCTGTTGTTGTCATGCTTGCACGCTCAAGGTAGTAGAGACCCCACGGCACGCAAATCACCACGGCCCGTGTCTTCGAAACACCTGACAGACTTGCTTTTCCTTTGATTTATTATTTCAGGAGTCAGGATTCACACCAGCCATGGACAGATGGGTCCACTCAAAGGCTAATGCAATTATCTGCCTTGCTGGAACTGATGCTGATGGATTTTACATTGTGTTACGCATTTATCTCTCCGATGGGTCATTTTACCATCTAATTCACTCTTTAAGAGTTTTCAGTGTTTGTCTACGCCTATTATTTGAACGCTGAAGTGTTTGTTGGTTTATATCATTCCATTGATCAAGCTTGAGCAGGGCTACAGTACACAGAAAAGATGTCGCTATCAAGTGCACACCACAGTTAACAAATTAAGCATGTGATCAATTAAAAAAGAAACAAATTAAGCATTAAACATACAAAAAAAAAGCCAACAAGATAACCTGAAACATTTGGGGCGGTCAGCTAACTATCATGAAACGCAAGTCTGACTTCGCGGCTTTTCATGCTGATGTCGATTAACATGCCAATCAGTTTGCCTGAGAGCGCAGAGAGACCTAATCAATCAAGCTGATTGGTTGTGTCACAAACGGCCCACAATCAGCAGCGAGTCTAGACCTGTTACTGTAACTTAATCGACAAAGTCTTTAGTTAACATTACCATAAGCCTTGTGCCTGTGCGGTAAAATGACCCTGCAAAGCGAAGCATGACTAGGGTGGATTTTAACAGCACTAAAAGCCCATTAGTGTTGAGAGAATCTATACTTGGATATACTGCTCAGTGCAGTATGAACTCACAATTTACAAAAAAAAGAAAAAAGCCAAGCCAAGTGTTTGCCACCCCAAAGGGAAGTAAAACATTCTTATTTATGTGTTTCCTTCTGGGGCCCATCCCAGGAGAGGGCAGGATTGCTTTGGCCTAAATAGTAGACTCAGGAGAACAGACAAATCCATCTTCAGACACACACACACACACACACATGGCAACACAAAGCAAAAGAACAATAATATGCCACACACATGTCCACTCTATATAATCAGCAATGCAACTATGCAGAGAAGGATAAAATTATAACAAAGGTTTATCTGAACATAAATGGAAATATCTCGGCATGCCAGTTGTTGCAATGTCATCACCTCTTAGGTTCCAGACTGAGGCATAAGTAGAACAGTATAGACTGCATACTATATCTTCTGAATAAAACATACCACTGTATGTGTTTGTGTTTATTTGTAGCAGTGTATGAGGCAATTTCTTCTCATCTTTTCAGCAGGTGCAATGCAGAAAGATGATAACGGCAGTCTGAACAAAACATACACAAACCTGAGCCCTGCTGTTTACTCACTTTCACTCTCACTGTGTGTATATATATATATATATATATATATATATATATGTATCAGTGATGTTTTTGGCAGCCCTTTTAGTTTTAGTCTCAGTCTTTTGGACAAAAATGCTTTTAAGTTTTAGTCACATTTTAGTCGCTTATAAACGTAATAGTTTTAGTAAGTTTTAGTCGAAAACACAAAAGGTTTTAGTTAAGTTTAGTCGACGAAAACACAAAAGGTTTTCATATTTTTTATATTAGTTAGCTCAGAGTGCTTTACAATCAACAATAGACAAATACATAAAAACAGGACAATAAACAATACACAATAATCACCACATGGAATCGGAGTCAAATGTATAGTTGGGAGTGAAAATATACATCTCTGACCCAACCGTCCAGACAGAATGGGCAATAGAATAGAGTAAAAAGATGTAACCAGAGTAGTCCTTCATGGTGGGTACACCAAGCAACCTGCGTCGAACCGCATCTTGAATGCCACAGTGCCCAAACGAGAGCAAATTTCAGGACTCCAAAAGGAAACACTAGAACACTCAATGACGACGGCCACCTCGCCACAAAGTCCTTCCGCCAAAGACTCAGCCACTCCATCCACAGCAACTGGTGGATTCTGGAGACCTCAGCAAACGGAGCAAACCACCTTTGACCACCAGTGGGAATCACTAAAATGTAATTGCGAAATTCTGTTTCAGAAGAAATTGTATTCTGTTCAGTCCATTTTATAAGTGTGTGAACTGTGAAGTTCATTTTTGAAACAGGAAAAAAAAATACATTTTATACAACCACGACAAAGAAGAAAACCAACATAATAAAGCCCCAGTGTGAAGCGGCAGCCAAGTGAAAGCGACACAAAAGAAGAAAACCAAACTATAGGCTATACTTAAACCAAAATTGACTTTTTTATTTCAGTTTTAATAATGTACTTCAACTGAAATGTAGTAACAACACTGCTCCACACAGAAAGCACATAGGAGTTGGACGTTACCACCTCAACACTCAAACATAAATGACTTAATTGGGGAAATGGAGAGTTGAAACCAGAGTTTGACATGTAATTCAACTGAAAAATATAATACACTGGTGTTTTGCCAGATGAGAAGTTGTATCTGCTGTATGCATCATCTTTATATCTCTTTTAACTTATTGTATAACTTTTAATTTTCATTTTATTTTGTAATTATGGCAATTCAAAGTGCTTTACACAGAAAGGAATTAAAATACAGTATGAAATGTGCTATACAAATGAACTTGCCTTGCCTCTAATAATACTCAAGTAAGCATAAAATAAGATGCACAGCACATAGAAATTTTGGATAAAAGAGTAAGGTAACTATTTTTAGTTAAATTCTGTATAATGAATGAAATATGTTTTTTTTCAACACTTTTGTTTTAGTTCCCAGCAGAACAGAAAAATAAAAAACTAACTTAAACTTGCTGTCTTAGCTAATTTAAGCACTAAGCAGTTCTAGTTAATTAGCGGGTGTTGATGTATGTTGACCAGCTGACACGTGATTTTGGTCTAAAATCAAAAACCAGCCTGGTGAAGCTAGGAGAACAAATAGACAAACCACCTTGAGCTGATTTAAGATTTGCATTCTGGGATTACTTTCTCAAAAAAATGCAATTCTTCATTCGAATTGGTAGGATTTTTGCATGATTTGAGATAAAGAACCACAATTTATGATACATTTCTTGTCAGATGTTGTTCTTGATTTGAAATATTGTTCAAGCAAAAATGTTGTCCTATCCCTATTCAAAAGCTGTGCTTGCATGATAGGAAAAAGCTGTTTGGACACTGTACCAATATAGCCACCAAGTGCCCATGAATTATAATGAATTGCAGAGTGAACTGAATCGCCTTCAATAACCACAACTGAGATCTAGATTAAGGCATAAACTGACAGTAAACTAAAAGCGCTTTACGTACATCACAGTGGCCTGACTGTAACGGCAAAGCTGCTAATGAGCTTGTTAGCTTTACACATTCTGTGAGCATGAAAGCTGGAATTTCTGGATGCTGCAGAGAAAGTAGTTTTTCTTTCTGTATTCAACACCAAAGTCCAGCTCCCATTGATGCAGCGCTCAGCACACGGCTGATATAAGACGACGTGAACTGTGCCTGTGGCGGTCGTCCCATCACCCTGGCTGTCCATCTCCGCGATGGGCCTTTTAGACACATCAATATTTAACCAGCCTCTTTCATTGACTCAGCAATTGTGGTTTAAATAATATGTGGTTGATTACCATCAGACATCACCACCTATACTGAGCAAAGATTTCTCAAAATCAGCGTTTTTCTTGGCGCGAATGTGTGTGCAAAAATATTAGAAATGAATCTGTTTGGTTGGAAGGGGGGAGGCAGAAAAATGAGGCACTTTTTAATGCAGCATCACAAATATGGAGCATGTGCACATTTACCCTGAGCTAATGCATGTTTATAAAGTGAAAAAAGGAATATGTTTAGCAATATAATGTCAGATCCATCCAACCATTTTCAGCTTATCTTTGGCCGGCTCTCGGGGGCAGCAGTCTAAGCAGAGACGCCCAGACTTTCAAGGCAATTCCCCCAGCTCTTTCGGGGAAATACTGAGGCGTTCCCAGGCCAGCCGGGGACATAATCCCTCCAGCATGTCCTAGGTCTTCCCTGGGGTCTCCTCCCAGTGGGACACGACCGGAATACCTCCCGGGAGGGTGTAAAGGAAGCATCCGGAACTGGAACCTCAGCTGGCTCCTTTCGATGTGGAGGAGCAGCGGCTCGACTCTGAGCTCCTCCCGAGTCACCGAGCTCCTTACCCTATCTCTAAGGGAGCGCCCAGCCACCCTGCAGAGAAAGCTAATTTCTGCCACCTGTATTCGGGATCTTGTCCTCTCGGCCCTTGTCCTATCCTTTGGACAGCTCAAGACCATAGGTGAGAGTAGAACCATAGTTCGACCAGTAAATCGAGAGCTTCACCTTGCACCACAACAGACAAGTACATTGACAGTATTACTGCAGTAGCTGCACTGATACATCTGTCGATCTCCCGTTCCATCCTTCCCTTACTCGTGAACAAGACCCCAAGATACTTGAACTCCTCCACTTGAGGCATGAACTCTCCACCAACCTGAAGCGAGCAAATCACCCTTTTCCGACTGAGAACCATCGCCTCGGACTTGGGGGTGCTGATTCTCATCCCAGCTGCTCACACCTTGGTTGCACACCGTCCCAGTGCATGCTAAAGGTCCTGGCCAAACCGGATACCCTCCGGCCCCTGGCTGCACCTAGAAATTCTGTCCATAAAAATTATGAACAGAACCAGTGACAAAGGGCAGCCCTGCCAGAGTCCAACATGCACCAGGAACAAGTCTAACTTACTGCTGGCAATGAGAACCTAGCTCCTGCTCCGGTCGTACAGGGACCGGACAACCCTTAACAAAGGGCCCCGGACCCTGGACCCTCCTAGAGCACCCACCACAGGACGCCGTGAGGGACACAGTCGAATGCCTTCTCCAAATCCACAAAGCACATGTGGATTTGTTGGGCAAACTCTTATGAACCCTCCAGCATCCTGGAGAGGGTATAGAGGTGGTCCAGTGTTCCTCGACCGGGACAAAAACCACACTGTTCCTCCTGAATCTTGGGTTTGACTATCTGCTGAATTCTCCCCTCCAGTACCCTGGAATAGACTTTCACAAGGAAGCTGAGAAGTGTGACCCAATCCCCTTACTTGAAAAGATGAACCACCATCCCGGTGGGGTATATATATATATGTGTGTGTGTGTGTGTGTGTGTGTGCGTGTGTGTGTGTCGTGTGTCACAATCACTTAAAATGTCGAGATAGTTGCTAAACTGTTATTCAGTGTCATCTGTCTAACTGTGTGGAATAATGAGAAAGAATCAGTCACACACATATACGCTAAACCATCCATCCCAGCCAATCAAAGCCACCGATTCTGCGTTTCAACAAAGAGGCCAGCCTCCGGAGGCAAAGTCCTTTTAGATGGGCAGTTTGACACATCAATCAAACGGCAACTGTGGCCTCAATATGCCTGTGATGTTTCCTCCATAGAGCTCAAGGGAGGGAAAAAAACTGCAGTGGTGTCACTTTGCTCAGGATGTTATAGATTTTTTTTCCCACATTATAATGTTTGCCAGCATCCTTCCGGGTAAAGCTGTGGGATTCGTGTTTGTCCACAGTCAAGCATAAAGATGCCGCATTCTGTGAAATGGTCTGCCTTCTAGAGGACAAATTTTGATGCATCTGTAAAACCTTTTTGATGAATCTTAAAAAAAAAGAAAGACCAGAGTGTGATAAACGCCACCAAGCTCTTGCATAGCTGCAAAAAACAATAAAAACAGGCTCATCAATAAATGAGACCATTTTCCCCTGCACATTTAAAAAAGATTGTCTTGAATGAGGCAAAGAACTACAATACAAGAAGCTCACAGAAGGTCTATAACGGTTTATAAGTTATCATTCAAAACAATTCCCCCATGGACAAAATAAATTAAACTTTTTATTTTGAAGCCCAACTGTTGCACTCTATAGGGCACATCCTCTCTGACCGTCTGATGCATACTGTACACAAAAAATAGTCTACTATTTAGCTGTACTAAGTTAACAGTGTGAAAAAAAGTGGTCAGTCTAATTTTTAACATGATGGATTGGATGGAAGGCCATGACTGTATGGACAATGGCAGAACACTCATCCTTCAAAATACCTGTGGCTTAATTTGTTTCTGAAGTGATTATGACTTCACTATTGGCTAATTAGGAACTCTCATTAAAATGTCCTATGAAAGCTTGTAATGCATTAAGCTGCACTGATTGAATATGAGATCCTCGATGACAGCTCACAGCAGTCGTAATGCATCTGAAAGTAACCTGCCCATCAGCATGCAAATTCTGCCGCCACTGCTCTCGCTGAAAACAGCGGCACTGAATGAATTTGCTTTTATCATGTGCTTTTAAGTCTCAATTACAGTCCAGTGAGCTCAAACTGTAGACCTCTTTAAAGACCGAACTGAATGGCTTGTGTATTGTTTGAATAATGGTATAGGATTATGCCAATACAATTTTTAAAATAAAATTCATGCATATACACTGTATATATTTTTAATGCAAATCACAGCACAACCCTTTTCCATTGTGATTAAAGTAATTTGATTCGCTTTGCTTTCAACACCTACAACTGTGTTGTCATTCATTCATGCATTCTTGTCTCTGTCCCAGTATTCCTTGCCTTTACTTCCCCTCTAAGGTGGCCTTCATCGTTTTGAGGTCACCCACAATCACTTACATCACAGATAAGCCCAAAGCCACCAGAAGCCCAAGGATGAGCACAGAGTGAACAAAATAAACATGCCGTTAACAGTGCGCTGCGCTTATGTGGGTGAAAGAAGCTATTTCCAAGTAGCAGTTTATGACTAAAGCAAGCTAACAAGATGATGTTGGGAGATATGGAAAACATCACAGGGCATCACACTCTGCTGCATATTCATAGACCAATCCTATGTGAATATGATGACCCCTGTCCACCTTCGAAAGCCCTTACAAATGGACATGTGATCGTCGGAACTGGACCTTGAAGCAGAGGATGAAGGTCACCTGGTCCGAACGAGTCACGTTTTTAGCCATAAACGTATGCGCTGTATATCTGGGGAAGTGATTACACCAGGATGCACTGTGGGACGACGACAAGCCAGTGGAGGGAGTGTGATGATCTGATGATCTGTTCTGCTGGGAAACCCTAGATCCGGCCATTCATATGGATGTAAAATAATTTTAAACTTTCTGAATGGGTGAGACATACATCATAGCCTACGTTATTTTATAAAAAAAAAAAAAACTAAAGGCAAATGCATGAATACCATGATTCCGTAGCTGATGGAGACATTTTTACTATGAAAACAACTTTCCCCAAGTGGACAAATAATCGATCTATTTATCGATCTATCTATCTCCCTAATTATCTATCTATCTGACTGACTATCTAATTGCTATATCTGCTCCGTTAGATGGACACATTGGCGAGAATATCAGTTTTGTACATTATTTCGTTTTGTTTACCATCTTATTTATGAGGATGAATTGTATAACATGCCTATTATTGCAGAACATATTTCACTTTTTGGACATATGCGTTAATTTGCATTTCTGTTGCAGATTCGATTAGAACGTTGTTCGTGTAGGCTGTTAATTGTAAGACTTGCTTTGTGAAGTCTTCGTGTAATTTATGAGAGTCATTTATTTTACACAACGGTCTACAGTTTCACACACTTTCATGTGTTTTTTTTTCAAAAACCAAATGACTCAAAATCAAATCAGTTTCAAATTGGAATTTAATCAAATGCTTGTAAATTGGAATGAATTCCAGCCCTACAAAATATAGACAGAAGAGTCAAGAGAATGCAATGTATTTTTAAAAATTGACTCTTAATTTCATTTAACTTGACTCTCATTCAGTACAGTCAACTATCACTTCTTGTGTCTATGAAAACAAAAACTGATTATGCAAGGTTTAAAAATGTGCATTAATTACACTCTCTTATCGCTGCACTTTTGCCAGTTAAATAAAACTGCTCTTTAAAACACCAGAAAGCTCCAGAGAAGACGTCCCAAGGCCAGCGTTTAACAAGTGAGAGCAGCGTTTTGCTAAAGCGCACAATCATTAAGAAAAAATCTGAGCATGCAGCACAAATGAATATAGATGTATTGTTGCTGGTAAGTAATCAGTTGTAAAAAAAAAGGTTACTGTGTAAGCAAAGCAGAGAGAGATATGTGAGAGAGACACAAACAAGCAGACGGTTTGTCTGATTCAGCTTGGCTGGAGACCGGGGCCAGACTGTCTTGCTCCATGTATCTCATCTATCACTGACTATTTCCAGAGAAGCACCCCTTTCTCACCTCAGAGAAAAAGGATTGAATCTTTCCTGGCCTTCTGTTCATCTCTAAAAAAGCATTTATTTGGGTCTCATGGGGGAAGGTTCGAGCTGCCAATGATGAGGCCGATCGTAAAGCGGATGACCATGAGATCCAGAGCCTTCTTCATATCTAACATCAATTTGTAAGGGCCCCAAAGCACAGGACATCTGCTTATGGGTCCACGGTACATTTATGAGGGGTCAATGAGGACATGAATGAAATCATGTTTAGTTTGTCACATATTAAAGGTGAAATCGGTGCATCAAATTCAAGACAATAACGACTAATGGCAGTAATAACTATCCAAAAACTTAACTAGAAACTACTGAGTATAGCATACTTACTGCAACTACACACACATACTATGTTTGTCAAAGGACTTGTGATATCGGATGTGGTTTGACATTTGATTATGACACAATGAAGAATGGGCAAAAATCTATTTGAGTTTCCAAATGTAAAAAACTGTAATTGAAAATAACTGAATTTTGTTTGCTTTAGTGGTTCCAATGTTTCTTGAAAATGTGTGAGACAAAGAAAAAACAGTGTTACCTTTTGACAGATTTAAATTTATCTGGAGCTCAACACGTTTACAGCAGGGAATTTAAATCCACCTGTTAGAAAGTAAAAACTGAGGAAAAATTGTTTCTCAATGGGAATAATATAAACTTTTGCTTAAGTCTCCTACTTCCTTGTCAAACTGTACTCAAAAATGCCAAGATTCCAATTTGCAATCAAGTCAAAGACTTTAAAATAACCTCAAATATTTCTCGTTAGAATTTTCCAAGGCCAAACGATCTAAGCTATGCCATCCACATATCCTCTTAGTGCTATGTCAACAAGTTACCAATTTGCTTTCATTTATCTATTTTAAGAATTTTGACACTTAAACAAAAATAACGGAAATCTCTATTCAGTCTCGTTAGCAATAAGAGAGCAAACTCTAAGCAATAAAAATGTTCTCCAGTCCAAACCTCAATACCCTAAATGAGAAGCGGAAGACCTTTGCAAATGAATGTTCCATCGGAGCAAACAGCAGTTTAGAAAAGTGCAACCTCAAAGCTTTCACATTTTCTCAGACGAGAGCGGAGAAAATAAAAGTGCTCACTTCAACACTGCCCCCAAGTGGTGTCTTCAATGGCCAGTCCGGCCACAAACAAGAAAGCACAAGATTGATCCTCTGAAGGTAATTGCACATTCTGATCAGATGATTTAAACACTGTGATGGTATATTAATAACAGAGGAACAGTTTGACTGAAGGAATGTTTTAAGTGCTGTGAGTCATGCTCCCCATCACCTATGTCTTCTCACACTCAGGTGAAGGATATATCTAAAGGTGACAGAACGGAGGAGGTATTAAAGGATCTACTCGCAGTGTTTATCACAGGCGACATCTGTGTGTAGGGTGAGATAAAGGAAAGGTTGACGGAAGAGCAAGAGCTATACTAGCTTATAATTACGTAGTGGTGAAGCTAGCGACTGACCTCTCAGCAAGAGTCACTGATAAGAGTTTGTTTTCACCCCGACATCTGACCCTCTGCAGTGAATGTGCTTCGGCAGTGTTTGCAAACACGGATGAAAAAAATACAAGCTCTTTTTGTGTAAATGCATAATGGCGAGCTAATGAGACAGTGATGAATGTGAAGGTATTACTCTATAAGTGAAAGCCGAGGGAGGTTGACCTGATACGTTGACGTGCGGGGCTCTAATCGGTAGCTACAGCTTTCAGTGTGGTGCAGAGCCAAGCCACAGAGTGGAGCTAAATAATTGAACAGGTGCAATATGTTGAGGCTGGAAAATTCTCTAAAATGGCTTCCTTGTCCCCGAGTTGTTAAGGGGCATCAAATGTCGGCTAAAACGTTAAACTATTGCCCTTGTTTTAAGCCATTGTATCCTCCGGTCAGTGTCACTGGCAAAAACGTTGTGCATTTGCTTTTGAAGATGTTTTATCGACTTCCAGCTTGCTTTCATGATATTAAAGTATTTAATTATAATATGAATGTATATAATATACAGTACGTGTATTCTCTCTAGCAAAATATAGAACAGTATATAATATCAAAGCTGATTTATTAAAAAAATAAATACATTATATATACATATATATATATATATATATATATATATATATATATATATATATATATATATATATATAAAACTTTTGCGGCTTAGTTAACTAAAGTTTTATATATATATATATATAATATTTAATAATATTTTAATAAATTTTTTATTATTTTTATTTAATAATAAAAATTTAACCCAATGGCTGGGTTAGTCCATATTTGACCCAAAGTTGGGTTAAAACAACCCAGCAATTTTAGAGTGTATATATATATATATATATATATGTATATATATATATATGTATGTATATATATATATATATATATATATATATATATATATATATATATATATATATATAAAACTTTAGTTAACTAACCCGCTAACTTTAGCTTTCATTCCACTGCTTCCACACTGTAAAAAAAAAATATTTCCATCATTTGTAATCACAACATTTTTTCTTTTGTCAGATCAACTTAAATAATTTATGTAGTTCAGATAACGTAATATTTTGAGTTTCTGGTGATTAAATCAATCTCCTTCATTGTATTAACTAAATTTTTCTAATTCAATTAACTTAAAATTAAGGCAACCAGTTTTTTTTACAGTGGCAGAAATAGGAAAAATACTTTGTCTCACTTAATGTAATATTATTTAAAGCCATTATGATACTATTTTTTGAGTCACTCAACCGACACGTAAAATTACATTGTACATATACTTCAGTAATACAGCATACAGAGTGGGTACACTGTTAGAGACACACATGTGGCTTGCACTTGTCCACCTTGGAACCCTAAGCAAAATTCTTAACGCATCATTATATGCCACCTGGAGCTTTTTCATTTTAGCTTTAGTATATTTTACACCACAAGTGGGCTGTATAAAGAGAAGTACAGTATGCCCTAAATAGAGCTATTTTAACATCATCTGTACACATATAAAATTTATGAACCAACATATTAGCTTGCCCATACAGTACTGATGCTGCACGTCATCGTCATCATTCATTTCTAATAATGTGACCCAAGTATATATATATATATATATATATATATATATATATATATATATATATATATGGTGACATATGCTGTCAAATGCATAAAATGTATAACTTCTTGAGATATTATAGAGAGAAAACTCTTTGTAATATTCACCTCATTGTAGTTTTCCAGCTTTTTGTCAGTTTTAAGCTGTTGTATCCTCCGGTCAGTGGCAAAATTTAGTGGATTTGTTATCTATCACATTCCAATTTCTTTGCCCTTTTTTGAAGATATTTTATTGTTTTCCAGCTTTTTTTCTGCCATCAAGGCTGGGTTACCATGACAACAAAGTGGAATGTCATGCTGAATTTCACCTTTCCTGTCTCACCTCATATGGCGTTCTCAACCCACTCAAATATGGATGGCACGGCTGCCATACAGATGCCTGATATCGCCCGGATGGCTGCTGGGAGCTGACCTTGAGAGGGTGGCCCTCCTAGTTTTGGAAGCAGCTGCTTAATTCCCAATCTGGTGAAGCCTCAAATGGTGGATGCCACAACTGCACTCAGGTGAAACCAATGGAGCAACGGTGTGAGGTTGTTCGGGCAATTCGGGATAACAAACGTGTCATGTAGTTGCATAAAAAGTTAGGCCAGGAAAAATTGACGACAAGAATGGAGTCACCACTTAGTGTCAGGTTCAAACAGAGGGAGCCGCAGAGGCTAAATTCCTAAAATGGCAAAAAAAAAAAAAAATCTTAACTCTTCCATGCATTTCTCTCAAGAGTTGCCACCAAAGTTCGCCCAGAGACAATCTCTCCTTGTCACTCTAAAGAGGCAGAGAGAATGACAAACGTCCTCTATTGGAAAATACGTTGGGTCTCTGATTTCACCAAGAGGCGTATCGTAAGAAACCTGTCAGTCTTCCAGACAATGCTACTTGGGCGGTGTAGGGCGAGTAAGTGACAATAGCGGGCGATGCTGTCAGAGCTGACGGCTGTATTATTCACCTTGACTAATGTGTTTGAATAGGAAGAGGATAGGAAGTCATGGATCAAACCACCCATAATCCAACTGGGCCACTATAATCCTCATCCTCTCAAAAAGTGATGGACAAGTCCATTATGGCACTCCAGAGGCAGGGTCCCTTCGCTGAGTAAATTTGGCAGACGAGCTGGAATATGTGGGCTCATGCATAAGAGGGGAAGAGCTGCTCTTGACATGCCTGACATCAATTGTTAGAGCCAAGGGTGGAGAAAAAAATTCAGGCGGTTGGAGAAATCACAACGACAGTGGCAGGAATAAACCATTTTACTTCTGCTACATTCCAAATAACGACCCCACATCCAGATACGAACACTTATTCTTCGCAAATCACAACATGTCAACAACTGGCAAAAACAAACTTGAATGATGTGAATGCATTTTAGTTTTCTCAAGTAAAATAACATACTATTTGTTTCCATAAAGCTGATAGATATATAGAATTTAAGATCAAATTAATTTCAAATGTATAATGTGATGGCCCCACATTTGACCCTAGAGTTGACCATTAAGTCGTCTGTCTGTTTACCAAAGATTGCAAGATATTAGATCAATACATTTCCAAGTCTAAGGCCGTGTGTCCACCAAAGCATTTTTCCACGCAACTGGCGTGTGTTTTCAATTGCTTTTAATGGGAGCGCCACGTTTTTTAAACGCCTTGAGCGTAACAAGGCTCTGAGCATTTTTTTTCCACACTGAAGCGCTTAGCGTTTTTACTGGTCGCCAAGAGTTGAAAAATTTTCAACTTTGGATAAAACGCAGCGCTCGTCACTGTCACTTTTTACCCAGCCGTCCAATCACAGTGGAGGAGGGGCGGGACTAAACCACAACGACCAACTGTCAAAACATTCTTTCAGTACAACGACATCAACCAGCAGAGCTAACCGAACAAAATGGATGAAAAATTAATTATTAGTATGAAACAAATTATCTGCGAAATCAGTTACAAGTAAACTGTGCGGTGGATATTCTGTATCATAGCAACGAAACCTCTCAACGGAAAATATGCTGCGCTGACAAAACGCTTTCAAGCGCCACAGCACGAAGACTTCAGCAGAGCGTCTAGCTTTGGTGAACACACGGCCTAAGGCTAATGTAAAATTGTCTTGGGTAAAATTAGAATGACTTAGGAAAATGGCATTTGAACCATGTACACAACTGAATATCTCAGGAATGGTTAACAATATCACAGCAAAAATAATCTTGACCTCTCCTTGAAGACAAACAATCTCAAAGATTTTGAGATCACAGACTAGAACGAACCACGAGTCTTCCACCACGCTCGAATCAAAGCCCTCAGACAAACCACACATAAAAAGAGACTTCATACATGAGTAGAAACCACAAAGGCCATAGACTTGAATTCAGCTCAATATCACTACTTCCCAGGAATATACTTCTGTCAGTTAAAATAAAACAAGGGGAATGGATGATGTGTTTTGTGGCCCTGTGGGTTCCCTGCATGCTGTTAGGATTCATTAGACTGAATAACCCCTATGGATTAGCTTTGCTTCAGGGTTCTGGCACCAGGCCTGCCACTCTGACAGGTCATTATTGCGCATCAAGCTGGGACCAACTGCGGAGCGAACCGCAACAGCAAGGCCTTTGATTCGCATCCCGCTCTCTCTACCCACATTTCACAGGACCGCTGTGTTCCAAACGTCCTCTCACCTGCACCGTGGGACTCTCGGTGGGACAGCAGTTCGCTACACCTGTCTTTAGGTGCCACTTGAAGAAGTATGGCTGACAAAAGCATGTGACGTCAGAATAGATGAGACGGAAACTTTAAATATTGAATATAATCAAATGTGTGAGTGTGTGTGTGTAAGAAAGGACACCCTTTCTTTCGATGAATTCTATGGTTTTACTGTACGTATTGGGACACAATACAAAATCATCTGGTTGTTAAAACTATGTAAATACAACCTCAGATGAACTACAACATATGACATATTACACCGTGTCATTATTTATTTAAAAAAACTTGGGCTAAAATGGAGACGCAATGGGTGACAAACTATGATTTGATTGCTTGTAATGTTGTTTAGCAGCAATAACTTCAAATAATCATTTTCTGTATGACTATCACTCTCTCACATCCTTCTGGAGGAATTTTGGCCCACTCTTCTTTACAGCATTGCTTCAGCTCTTAAGAGAGGCGTTGCTTTATGCACACCTCTCTTGAGGTCCCGCCACAACATTTCAGACGGGTTGAGGTCTAGATATTGACTGGACCAATGCAACACCTTAATTATTTTCTCTTTCAGCCATTCTGTTGTAGATGTGCTGGTGCGCTTGTGATCATTGTTCTGTCACATGACCCAACTTCAGCAAAGCTTTATCTGTTGAACGAATGGCCGCACATTTGACCCTAGAATACTTTGAGTCGACCATGAAGTCGTCTGTCTGTATACCAAAGACTGCAAGATGCCCAGGCTGCAAAACAAACCCAAATCATCACCCCTCCACAACTGTGCTTGACAGTTGGTAAGAGGTTTTTGTGCGCATATGGTGGGTTTAGTTTTCACCTAACTTGGTGCTGTGCATTATGACCGAACATCTCCACTTTGGTCTCGTTTGTCCAGAGGAAACTGTTCCAGAAGTCTTGTGGTTTGTTCAGATGCAACTTTGCAAACCTATGCAGTGCTGCCATGTTCTTTTTAGAGAGAAGAAGCTTTCCCCTGAAAACCCTTTCAAACATTCCATACTTGTCCAGTCTATATCTAATTGTACCTCCATGAACATTTAACCTGTTAACACGCACCTAAATGCTCCAGACCAGCAAACTGCCAAAACTTCTGCTTTTATAGAGGTGGTCATGCTTGCTAATGATCAATTAATCAAAGGCATTTGATTAGCAGTGACTAACTGCTACTTACCATCTTAAGCCCTATTGAAAGCAGTGAGGGTCGATGTACTTAGTTTGTCACCCATGGCTTCTCCATTTTAGTCCTAGTATTTTAATACGGTGAAATATGTCAAATGTTGTTGTCGTTTGAGGTTGTTTTTACCTAATTTTAAAGGGATACTCCACTTTTTTTGGAGATAGACTAATTTTACAACTCAAGTTAAATAGTTGGGTTACACCATTTTTAAATGCATTCAGCCGATTTTCTGATATTTAGAAGAATATCAGTAACCAGACAGAATCTGGTCTCATTTACTTTCATAGTATATTTTTTTCCTACTATGGAAGTCAATGAGACCAGATACTGTCTGGTTACTGATATTCTTCTAAATATCAGAAAATCAGCTGAATGCATTTGAAAACGGTGAAACCCAGCTATTTAACTCAGGGGGAGTTGTAAAATGAGCCTATTCCAAAAAAAGTGGGGGAAAAAAGTGGCCTTTAAGACCTGCCAAGGACCAGATGATTTTTTTATTATGTCCTCCTGATACATAAAACCATAGAATTCAATAGGGTGTGCTTTCTGTTTCACATGATTTTATATACAATATACACTCACGTCTATTTAGTACATTCTAATTTTTGTTCTGATATACTCCAAAACACTGAACTTTTAAACTATTCAATATATGTTGTCAATACCGGTTTGCAAGAGTGCATTTCAACAAAGCTTTACAGAGATTCTTACAAATAATCATTTTACAACCTGCAACTCCAGTTTGATACCATCTTCTTGTTGGTGTATCTCATGCAGATAAAATCAGCCACTTCACAGGGTCAGAAGATACAGTGGGGAAAAAACAGCACCAATAATAAATACCCAGATACACAGAAAATCAATAGGACCTTTGTGTGGGTTGATATTAACAATTGACAATGTCATAGAGCTGCTTGCTGTGCTGAGGAGAGATGATCAGGATACATGAAGGCAGATGGTATTGATTTGTTCTCCTGTTTAAACAAAGCTCTGTAATGCAATTCTGAGGGTAACTGACAACCAAGGAAAAGCTATTATTTCTCAATATTGCAAAACAAATTGTAATTAGAGGATGGGGCCACAGACGATTGAGAAACGGCGTTTGCACGGAGCACTCCGAATCGATCAGCTCTTTTTCACTTGACCCCTCATAAACGGGTCAGATTAATACGGTTTAGATTATGAACCCTCCCTGCGTTGGGCGTTTGATTGGCAGTCTTTGTCTGAGGGGCTGCAGATCTCCAGGAAATGAAAAAGAGCTTAACCCAAAGACTGCTTTCAGGGGCCGCTCACCTCTAGAACGCACGCCTCCACTGCACTTGGCCCGGTTAGCAGAGACTTTAATAATAAAACAGTGGAGAGTGGGATTTATGAACAGGTCATTTAGAGTGCACCGGAAAAGTGCTCTCAATCACACAATATTGAGAGATGATTAACAATGACCTGTTTGAACTCGAAGATCTCCGCGATGAAGTCATCACAAGAAACACTCTCGTATTCATGGCTAATTCAGCGTGCGGCCTGCCAATCAATCTGACAGCTCAAGTCATGTAAAGTCAAAAAAACACTTTTGAATTAGCTGAAATTCTAAACTCCTGAGTCCTGACTAAGTTTAGAAATAGAAACAAACCTGTTGACAAGCAAAGCAGAATATGAATTACCTATTTGACTTTTTACAGGTGCATTGTGTTACTTATAGTTTTTAATAAATTGCTCTTTGGCTGCTCTTTGGTTACCACCTCAGCCTGTGTGTATCTCATAGACTGTAAAAAATATGGACAAAGCGCCTGTAACGTCACCCATAGACTTTCTGAAGAAAAGTTTTGAGGCTGTTTATGGGGGGTATGGCAGACGCTATACTGGAAAATCTTAATACAAAATACAAATGTTCATAAAGGATACAGAGGTGGTGTGATGTGTTATGTCAGATGTGTCAGATAGATATAAAATATACATTTTATATCTAAGTATGATCTAAACTAACGAGTTAAAAAAAAAATCACCCCCTCACAGTTGTCAGGAACTCAGAAACCTATCGAAAAATACAATAAAAGTCCATGGGACCAAACTGTAAACATATGAATTTATGCTGTGAAAATGGACATTTTAACATGAGGTCTATGGATATTTGCTCCCTTTTGGGACCGGCCTCTAGCGGATTTTAGATGTATTGCAGTTTTTCGCAATTCCGAGTAGGCTTCATTTTTCAGATTAGAATGTTGCCGCTTGGTGTATCTAGTGCATTCTGAGTTACCAAAAGTTGTCTCCTGACAACTCGCAATAATGCAAATGAAACTGTAACATAGCAGTACAACATGGCTTGCAGGAAAGGGGTAGTTTTATTTCCTTCTAAAAACATGGTTAGCATTAGTGTTTGAGTAAAAGGTTATACTTTAATGATTAGGTTTGTGCCATTTTTAAAGGTTCAATTTTGTACTAAAGCATAAAACTACATGCTGATTTCACATACTTGTTTCTCTGAAAGACAATGCTACAAGAGTTATTCTACTTTGAAATGTGCATTCCGTTTTGGAATGTCCGTTTTTGTTTTGGTCTGCGTGAATTCGCCCACTGGCAAATTTACTCAATAGTGTTTCGACACCTCGGGTTGCCAGTTGGCGGGAAACGCAGCATATTGCAGCCGTGGAAGCCAGTAAACGAACTGGGTCAGAGATTGCAGATTCTACCCAACCTAAAGTCTCAGCATCCATCTAAAAATATCTATGAACAGGAGCATATTAAAACATGGATAAATCAACCTGTCAACATAAGTCTCTTTGCCATCCATTGCCAATAGCTTTCATTCCTGTTAATTCCTGGCAACCCATGTGAGCGACAGATGCCCAACTCTCTCCCTCTCTCTCCAGAAACAACTCTCTATTATTTTGAATTTGGACCACAGTACCCATTTTAACTGCTAACTGTCAATATTACACACTGCACCTTTAATTTTATTTAACCCTTATTTAACCACGGAAATCCTTTGAGAACAAGTCTCTTTTACGAAGGAACTTCTTAACTACTTTTCCCTGAAAAATAATTTCACAAATCTGAACAAATTATAATGACTAGTAGTTAGTCATAGTAGTAAAAAAAATATGTTCAAAAGTGTCATTGTTACTTTTAATATGCGCTGAAATTTGTATGTTGTGATGTGTGTTCTGTTGATAATATTATATTAAAAAATGTGAATTTTGGTATTGCAAGATATTGAATAAATTTTATTGCAAACTTCTTGCCAGTTAATATTTTGTTTAGTATCAATGTAATTAAATCCTTTGTTGAATTGCAGCAACTGCAGCAAATGCAACAGCCATTCTCTAAAGTTTGATTTGATATATTGTACAGTATTCTGACTGAATCAAATTAAAGTTCATGAACAGTTCTTCATTGTATAGGTGGCCCAAGCTGATTCCTCCTCTTTGGCTCCATGTTAAACTCAACTTGATCCAGATCACTATGCCGATTACGAAAAAGTCAAACTCTTAATCTCGACGTACAGGGTCAACTCTCTCTGCATCACAGTTTTAATTGTTCTTGATTTAAGGATTAAATCTCAAAACCATTGGACTGCACACTTAATTCTTTTGATATTAACTTTGCCACACGGAAGACACGTGAAGGATTACATCAATTTAAGCAATTACTGTTTGGCTTATAGTTGACTACACACAGTGCCTCTGAGTTTACTTGCTATATTGATTTTCAAGCCAATGTTCACTGAAGGAAAATCCCAGGATGCCTCCATAATCTGCAGCCAAAATTTTTTTTGACTGAGGCAGTACCTCTGCCAGAAACTGAATCACTCGGGCCGCCTTTTTGCAGACTTAACAGTTATTTGAGTGTACAAAACAACACAAAAAGTAGCAAATGAGAGCTTGAGGAATCATTAACTAAAGGAATTCGGTAACACTTTACAATAAGGTTCATTAGTTACTACATTAGTTAACATTAACAAAGAATGAACAATACTTCTTCAGCATTTGTTAATCTTTGGTAATGTTAATTTCAACATTTACTAATACTTTATTAAAATCTTGTTAACATTAGTTAATGCACTGTGAACTAACATGAACAAACAATGAACAGCTAGATTTGTATTAACTAACGTTAACAAAGAATAACAAATACAGCAACAAATGGTTAGTTCATGTTAGTTAATGCATGAACTAATGTTTAATAAATGAACCTTATTGTAAAGTGTTACCAGGAATTCTTCAGTCTTTAGTGGCACTCTGAGATCAAATGTAAGTCATCTTCTCATTCTCAACTCTGGTAATGACTGTGATGAATTTTACACTATGTCAGTTCACATCCTTTTTACTTAGGTATCAATTCTGCTCTTCCAGAGGATTCCACTGCTCATCTGGTGTATTTTTCTAATATTTGCCTCACGTATTAGTCTCACACACACTGACACGCTCACACATATTCACATTCATTGGTATGCTAGATGTGATCTTACCAGCATCCTTTTGAGAAAACCTCCCACCTGCTTAAGGAGAATGATGAGACATTAGGAGACGTGTTCTGCTCAATAATTCATGTTATTAATAATGAAAGCTACAGACATATCAGTGGATGAGAAATATGGTTTCTGCTCAGTAATTTTATGAGGCTGTAACATATTGCCAACTGTGCCATACTGCTGTCTTGCCACATTTTCTAGTTTTTGACTTGAAACTAGCTGGACATGAGATGCATTGATAATCTAAACCCTGTCCAGCCAAAACACAACAGTAATGGTCCTCTAATTCAAATGGCCAAGCATAGTTTCAATACTGAAAATATTTAGCGTAACGAGCAGGGACGTTTCACTCTCTGTATCACTCTGCATGTCTGTGTTGTTCACAGCATTTAAAGCAAGAACACGTGAGTGGAATAGCAACTGAAGTGCCTACTAGGATGGTGAAAATTCAGAATTAAAGGATTGGCTTTGAAATCATGATTAACACCCCACAGGAAGTTGAACTGGAGTGAAAGAAAGATCCATTTATTGAATTGAAATTCAAAAAGAATTCACCACAGGTAATGCATTCAGGGAAATCAAGTGTTCCTCCTCAATGGTTTCCAAACGTTAAATTTAATAAAAATTATGACATTTTTAAGCTGAATACAAATGTCTATAGCTGGTGTTTCAAACATTTATCTATAAAAAACCAAACATATTTCATCGAAACATTCAAACAAGGCATTGTCTAGCTAACATGTCTTGCTTTTGTAGTTAAAGGTGGAATACCTAAGATTTTTGAATATCCCAAAATCACAAGGCCAGTGTTATATATTTAGTTAAGATGACAACTTACAATATTCCAAATGTTTCAAACAATGTTTAAATCGCGAAATAATTTAGATTTTAACCAAGGAAACGGGGCGTGTGAGCAGGAGTGAGCTGGGCCAGTCAATCGCGTCATATCCGCGTTACCTCGGTTTCCGCTCGTACTACGTGTAGTCCTGGACAAATGCGGAAGTTGTAGTTGTGCGTTAGCGTCTATCAAGCAACAAAAGCCAGCTTGTTTCGCGCATTTGTTATGTAATGGAGCACAATTATTCTTTTCAATTATTCTCGGAACGTGAACTGTTGGCTGTAAAGGGGGTCGCACACCGGACGAGAAGAGCCGCGCCACGTCTAGGACAACTCCAGTATCGCACACCGGACGCGCACTTTCTCATAAGTATATGGCCAGCAATATTGTTATGTTTAATGACATGAAAGGAAGATAATGTCTGTTCTATGTTATGATTGTACTGTACAATTAAATACAATCGTTGCGGAGTCTGCAGTCTGAAAACTTTACCTCAGACAGAGCATCCGTTAACTGAATGAATTGAGAATCTCACCTGAAAAATCTATAACATCAGCAATTGTCATTCAAGCAGCTGATTTCTGTAAATTAATGCAAAACTAAATGCATATTCATTGCAGTATAGGGCGAAGTCAGGATCCATTAGCAACGATTTGACTTCAAACCCTCTCCACCATAGCTTCGTTCAGTGACTCTAACTAATTTACTTTTAAACCTGACTATTCTTGCGGCTATTTCAGTTTAATGAAAAACAAGCATGTCATTAAATGCAACATTTATAGAAATCGAACTTTACTGTACCTCATCCATGACAACTAATTTTCGATTCCCATCTGACTGATTTATCCACGGTGGAGTTGAAAACAACAGTTCCCATCATTCCGCGTTCCTCCACATCGTCATCAAGCAAAGCCGTTGTTGTTGTTTTGAATGTAGCGCCCTCTAGCGGCATACAATCTTAGGTATTGCAGCTTTAAAAAATAGTGCAAATCTGTATACTGTTTGTAACCTTAATTCAAATTCAGGACATTCTCAATTCACTTTTGATTTGTGCACAACATTGGTTGACAAACACTTGCTTAAGTATATTTTTGTAACTTAGAAACAGGTCATGAGCGTGAGTTAAAGTTATCATGCAATGCTTCACTGACAAAACCTCATTGTCAAAGTTCACCATCATCACTGCCAATCAAATGGCTTTTGCTCTGGTATTTTGTGTGCAGTGTTAAGCCAATGACGAACAAGCATTTTACAGCATGGTTATGGGCAAACGGCCCATCATCCCCTTTAAGCAGCAAATATAGATCCGTGTGCTCCATGTCCTTCCTTCATTCTATTCGAACAACAATAACCTGCGCAGGATGTCTTACAGCGCACACAAGCTGACTAAGATTCAGTACTGAAGGCCAACATACAGCTGGGTAAGAATCCCACTGCAGTCATGTCAGCCCTGTTTGGCATTCAGCGAAGGAAGGGAGACGTATTAGTCACAAAGAGTCTCAGAGGGAACCGTTCTTACACATTCTGATCACTGTCCACCCCAATGGCCCTGAAAAAGCCAAAGCCAGGATTTATACATTTCTCTTAGATCGCCATAAATTCTTTACACCAACACAAATATGTCCGTTGGGAATAAGCAAGGTTACTGCAGATGAAATAAGTCGAAGATTCAGCTGGGCTTTCAGACAGCACAAAAAAACTAATGAGATGAAGACCAGCTCTCTGGCCTTCATTTTGTCAGAGCTAAGTTAACCTGAGCTATACTTTGAAGCAGTGTCTTTATAATTTCAAAGCACAAAAGCTCAGAACACATTACGTATCCAGTACATAAGGTTGCTCGATATACAGCCATATCTAAGCCAGGCGGCCGGGCCCATTAGGGACCAACTACCATGGAAGTCCAACAAGCCATATAATTATTTAAATGTTTTATATTAAAGGATTAGTTCACTTTTTAAAAAACTTGTGTAGATAATTTACTCACCCCCATGTCATCTAAGATATCCGTGTCTTTCTTTCTTCAGTTGAAAAGAAATTAAGGTTTTTGATAAAAAAATTCCAGAATTTTCTCCATATAATGGACTTCACTGGTAACCAAACGGTTCAAGGTCCTGAAAAGTTTCAGTGCAAACTGTTTAAAGGGCTTTAAACGATTCCAGACGATGAATAAGGGTCTTATCAAGCGAAACGATCGCTCATTTGTGACTCTCCAGTTCGAACTCGTTCCTCAAAATGAACAAATCATTTTCAGAGTCAATTCGTCCGTTTCGATCATTGAATGAACCAAACGACACAAACGTGTGTCACAGAACAGAGCAAGGCGAGCATTTGAGCTTATAAAACTTAAACATTGTTATTTATTTATTAAATGAGCGATCGTTTTGTCCGGGTGTATCGTCTGGAATCAGTTTAAAGCCCTTTGAACAGTTTGCACTGAAACTATCTTTTGGACCTTGAAACGTTTGGTTCCCAGTGAAGTTCATTATTCGAGAAAAATGCTGGAATGTCAAAAACCTTAATTTCTTTTCGACTGAAGAAAGAAAGACATGGACATCTTGGATGACATGAGGGTGAGTAAATTATCAGCAAAAGTTTTTTTTTTCAAAGTGAACTACTCCTTGAACATAATTTTAATTAAAATGCAAAAAAAAAAGTAGTACTACAGAAATTAAACTCAAACTGATATCGCATTTTTTAGTTTATTTGTTTTTATTGCAGCAGAAGTACTAGTTACATATCAGTAGGGTTGGGTATCGTTTCAATTTGAACGAATCTGATTCCAATTCCGATTCCTTGTTTCGATTTCGGTTCCTAACGATTCTCGATTCCGAATTCTTTTAAGAGGCAGGGTCAGAAAAAGTTTAGCTAACCTTGCTAATCAACGGTCTTTCTGAAGGAAATACTCCTTTCTGAAGGAAATACTCCTTCTGTCACAAATACTCCTTTTGTCACAAATGTTGCATTTTGCCGAGATTTCGTTAATTTTAGAAAAGTGAAGCCAGACTTTGGACCGCCGACGTAAGCTACTCGTGTTCGACTCACACGGTTATGCCAACACTTCCGGTAGACGCTTCTTCGTTGGTGTTGTTCAGCGGTTTCTACTTCCGGTTGACCGACTGTGAATATCGAAACTAGGAATCGAAATTTAAACTTTTGAACGATTCGGAAAAACAAAAAGTTAGTCCCGGTTCCAATCGGATACTCGATTCTCGATACTCAACCCTACATATCAGTCTCGAAAGAAGGGACTTTGAATGGAATTCTGAGCACTGAATCGTCCAATATGATTTCTCGTGATTACTGTGCACTTTAGTGCAATGAGATTATGCGCCTCAACATAATTTAGAGTCATAAGAGGTTCACCGGTTAACTAAGATGCCCATCCGCAGTTTTTTTTTTTTTTCAGACAGAACAGACTGTGGAGATCAGTCAAGAGTAATTTAGTAGCTATTTTTTTGATAGGGACAAAAGCTCATTACTGTAGTCTCAGGTTAGATTAAAATAGTGACCTTTGTGATGACTCTCATCAAAGACATTAAACATCTATTATTCAAATGAATTACTTCACCTTCTCTCAAAATCTTACTCATTCGGACAACGTCATGAAACTTTTAGTAGTTGCATGCATGAAATATTTACAGTGAAGCCATCACTCATTCCATAATGAATAAGCACACCTTGCCATTGACACATTTACTCTTGGAGCACGAAGAGAGAAAGTAAGTTGTGTCCTTCACCGGGCATCTTAATGCTCATCCACTGTAGGGCCCTATAAAATCTGTTTTATTTTTTCTCAAATTCCATTTTATTTTTTCCCAAATTCCGTTTTTTCCATTTTAATTTTTGCAAATTCCGTTTTTTCCGTTTTAATTTTTGGGAATTAATTTTTTTTTTACCCTTTACTGTTATTTTAGTTGTAAAAGAGTGTGCTTTTTATTCCGTGATCGCAGAAATTATAGGGCCCTACCACTGCTTTGTTCACCACAGCAAGCTAAATGTTGTTGGGACACACACTGAGAGTGTGACATCAGAGAAACTGATATCATGCATTCTGTTTCCTTCAATGACAGTTTCAACTAGCATACAAAAACAATAGCACAACTGTGCAACTACACAACGATAGCTAGATAGATGCCAGACATTTTGTCTATTTTTAGATCCACAGCTGTCACATTTCCCCTGTTGACTCTCTAGTGCCTTACGTCACTGCAATCCACCTTTCCTTTCACAACATACCGGTCCCAGCAGCAGCTCTGACGTGACCCTTTCCGTAGGGATGGGCCACAGCCATTTTGTACATTTTGAAGACCATGAGAGCAGACAAGAGTCAGCATTCATGATGTTTCTGAAACAGTCAGTGTGCTTTAGTCTCGGAGAGGACAGCTCCTACCTGGATTCCTAGACTGGATGGACGGATGCCCCAAACGCCTCATAACCTCTCCGTTTGTCATGGTTATTCACAAACACCTGGGCTGTGTCACAAGGCATAAATCTCCAGCACTCTCTGAAACAAAAAGAACTTACATTTCAACAGATAGAAGAAAACTCACAAAAGCATTAAGGGCAAGAATAAAGTTATGTTGTGATGTGTAATATAAGTGTAATAAGTATAATATGGAACATGTGTTCCAATAGGTTCATTTGCTGGTCAAGCTGGTCTTTAAATAACATTCTTTACAACCAATCAGATTTTAGGGTTAGATAGATTTTGGCCTGGGTTAGAGCCAAATGCATTTTGTATGAATCTATAATTTCCCTTTTTTTATTACATAATATATTACAATAATGTAAGATTTATGATTTGCCATTACAAATACAAACATACACATGTACATTCATATCCATCTATCCAGACATTTATTTTCATCCACACAAACACACATATTACCATACCCTACCTACTGTACACTATCAACAAATTAATAAAGTAATAATTTTACATATTTACACATACTATGCAATGTTGTAAATTTAAATTGCTAGTACTTAACGTTACTGTTGTTATTATTATTACTAATAATCACATAAGGTGCGTTCCATTTGACCGTAAGTGGACTGCGAAGTGGACTTGACAGGGTATTTTGCCATCTTAAATGAGATTCCAATTCGAAGGGAACGAACATGTTCACTTTGAAGGCCACTCCAAACGGCATAGGGAATAAGGGAACATTGATAAATCACTTCAGAAAGTCAGTGAAGTCCACTTCAACTGATATACCTGTGTTTGGAGAAGTGAACACTAGTGTAGGGACCCTGTCGACTGGAACGCACCAGGTGTCATTAAGTTTGTTGAGCTAAAATGGCTCACTCACAGACCATTTTAAATTCGTCACAACCTCATTTTGATTCGGAACCGAAAGTTGTGGTTTCTGTGAGAGTCATTTATTGTAATTTGAACATGGTCTATCAATTACCGGCAGTCCAGTTCCTCCCATCCAGTTTCCGATTCCGAACCGTTTGTGGGCAATTTGAATTGAGCAAGAGAGACGCAGGCATTTTCGTGTTGACGCACTAACTAGCCAATCAGGGTGAAGAAGAGAACATGATAGGCGGGCAATATTATTTCGATAAGGTAATCGGCCAATCAATATGAAGTTGTAAACGTGATAGGCGGGCATTATGGCAGTGACAGGTTAATGAGCCAATCGTAGCGCTTAGTTTATCCATGAGTGTAACTGAAATTTTAAAATTAATTTTAAATACATATCGGCCTGGTTTCTCAAGACAGGGCTTACGATTACACTGAGGAGTAGGCCTTAGTTCAATTAGATACATTTAAGTAGCTTTTAAACGTTCCTTAGAAAAAAAAAAAAAGATTAGGCTATGGTGTTCTTGAGACAAATCAATAGGACTGACATATTTTACATGACATGTATTTTAGTCTGTCTAGGCTTAAGCCATGTCTGTGAAACCGGGGGATAGGGTAAAATGTGACTTAAACCCATTAGCTTTCCAATGTCAGTCCTTTTCAATAATACTTACCAACCAAATATGGCCTAGACCAGGGGTTTTATTACATTTTATTTCCACGGACCCCTATGATGCTCCAGTATGGATATTTTTTACATTACTCTCTTTTTCACAAACCCCCTAAGGTACCCTGGAGGTCCTCGGACCTTAGTTTGAAAACCCCTGGCCTAAACCCTATCTTAGAGAATCCCTGTAGCTAAATTGAACCACCTTAGAAGATGATTGATTAAAACCAAGAAAAATCCATATCAGGACTTGTCTTGTCACATATTTTATATTGGTGGGCGTAGGGCTTTTGAGCATGGGATGATTGTCCTGCCTAGGTCATATACCAGACAAATTATATTAATTTAAATGCAGCTCACCTCATTAAAAATGTTCTCCTTGTATTAGAGCTCTGAAGCCCTTTGATACCCTCATTGGGTTCCCGCAATAGGTAGAAAAGCACAGCCATGTCCTTTGATGTGTCCTGCTAGGCAGTGTTGTGCTGTGGGCTCATAGTAATGAACCGATGCAGCTCCTGCAGGTGAAGATCTACACAGACGTTGTCATCAATCACACATGTGCATCGGGCGGTGGGGAGAACAGGCACTCGACCCTGCGGCTCGTACCTCAATGCCACCCGTGAGGAGTTCCCATCTGTGAGATACTCTACCACTGACTTCAATGATGACAAATGCACCAGCCGCCATGGAAATATTGAGAATTACCAAGACATTTATCAGCTATAATTTCAAAAGTGATAAAAGGGCCCTTGTAGGGGAATGCCATTGGACAGAAACTGGATTTTTTATTCTCATCTCGGCGAAGCAATCAAGAGTATTTGAATATTATTTGGGCTTCATATGATCCACCACAATAATCTTCCGTCTGTTTACATCAAGGACGATAACTATAACGATAAAGATATAAGCTGTGCTCCAAATGATGTACTATACACTATGCACTTACGCTCTTAATACTCCACCATCTAGTGTATGGTGTAGATGTATGGAGATTTTGTCTTTCAGCATCAGAGTCTGTTAGTATTTGTTTCTGCAACAGAACTTTTTCTATCGATTGCAAGTTTATATCTCGCAATTCTGAGAAAAAAAGTCAGAATTGTGAAATAAAAAGTTACCGATTTAATTTTGTGGGGGACAAAAGTAGTTAGTCCCTCCCCCTCTAGTATGTAAGTGCATATAGTAGTATAGTATATAGTATCGAGTGCTATAGTCGGTTCCGGAAGTAAAAATGCCATTACTATTCTCAATAGGGAAATAGATTTTTAGCGATAACTTACTGTCCCATGAGGCCAAGGGAGAAGATTTGTAAATGGCAGTGAAGCGACGCAACTAATACTGGTATCAAAACAACATGGCAACGACGTCCAGATTACTTTCATACTACACACATTCCTTCTATATAGAACATACTTAACACTCACAAAGTAAGTGCTTAGTCAAAAGAGTATGCAATTTCGAACACAGACGATTTCAGACGCTTCATTTTTTAAAGATAATTTAGTGCATCATCCATATCGTTCTTGGTTAAATGGTTAAATACCATGGGATAGTGGTTGCTTTGTGTGACCAAAAATGTTTTAAAAGGACAAAATCTCAAATCTCATGCAATGTCGAGAGCATCATGATTGATCGGGAAAACTAATAACATCAAACCTGGTGCAATGCATCTTGAGAATCTTAAATCTCAGAACTACAGACTAAAGTACAATAAACAAATAACAGCTAATCTTCCAAGCCGAGCCAGCCCTGGTCACAGTCTTTCTTGTGTTTTGTTTGTGTTTGTCTGAGCTCTGCTGTATTGACAGCACCATCTGTTGCTGTGCTGCTGGAAGATGAGCCGGCTGACTGATAGCGACTTTTAAATTTATCCCCCTTCACTTCAAAGGCACATGTTGTGCGTGCAGAACAATACTGGTACCATTACACATCAGGATCCGAACCTTTTGCAACCTTGAGCGCACACACAACCCAGATTAATAACAATATTCAACATAAAAGTATAAATAAACAACATTGCTATGAGAGGGTCTTGAAATTGGGCAGCAGTTTCAATGAGGATGCCAGATGGCAGTATTATTTCCTTTTATTTGACTGACATATCAACAAAATGTTCCTAAAAAAGATATATTACAATAGATGATGATGAACTTCAGCTTGAGGACTCAACAGCAGTAGTCTGCAATAAAATAGAAGGGAAAACGTGAATATTTTTTTGCTGAAGCAAAACAAACATTGCTTGACATTTCAGAATTCAGTTATTATTACCTATATATTTTTTGACAAAGGCAAACAATTTACATAACTCTTTTAAAGGATATTTTAAAGGATATGAAGTAAAGATGGAGCTCCCGTAGGCTCATGATTGAGGTAATTTGATGCAACATCAACATCATCTTAAACAGAAACAAAATCAAGCTTAAAAATCTAGAAGCTATGATTATAAATATTCAGTACATTTTCACCAACCCACTCCAACATACGGACAGCTTGAAAAATCAATACATATAGTGTTGATCTCAAAGTGATCCTTAACCCACCAGTTTAGTGTTTTTTCCCTCCTTTCTTTGAGTCCGCAGATTCGGTTTAGGTTTTGCAGATCTGGCGAATTGCTAAAGTTTAAGTTAAGGCATCATGTTATTTGACAGAAAAACAATTGTAATAATAAACCCTAGGTGAACCTAGACGAAAACATAAATTCCAGCATGTCTAAAACTAGCTTTGATTTGTCTCAAGTGGATCTATACATGTCTGTGAGAGTGTTCATGCAGAGAATAGCTGAAAGCAAAGGATACCACCACAAGAGGTCTGTCGTTGAGTATATATCCATTGGTTTCCTTTAAGGCCTTCTCCGCGCTTCTCTTCATTGGGGAGTTCGATGAAGGCCTGACCTTTCATCCTCCCCTCTCTCAACAAAACAATATCAAACCTGACGGGAACAAGCACACACTTATACATCAGCACATGTTCATGAAGAACTCCCCTTTATTCATCGCTCCTGAGAACAATGTTTGCTTTTCATTGGCTTTGATTGTAATTTGAGGAGTTGAGGCCTCAGACAAGGGCCTGAGGCATTAGACAGTGGTGCTTACATGTTTCTCTCTTCCTCTGAGGAGATGTCGATATACCGCCCATAGATGAACTTCAAATCCTGCGGAAAAGATGGGTTAGATATCGAGTACTAAAGTGAGAATTATGAGCTGTCAGGCTGTTCTAGACACATGCTGATGAAGGGGTATGTGATCTTAAGAATTTCCTATATATAGAATGCAAATATATCTGAAGTATACTGTAATGATAAAGAGTGGTGACATCGGTAGCACTTTATTTTTAAAGTCCAGTTCCGCATTTACATACTATGTACTTATTATAGCAATTACAATAACTGGGTAGCCCCTCAAACCATATTCACTTTATAGCCCTTAATCCTGTAATTGTGGACAAATGTGGGCACAGAGGACTCAGGTGTGATCCTAATTTTTATTTATTATAAATGTGATATCACTGTCTTCGAATAAAGTTTTGTCTATCCATTTATGGTGTTTTTTTATTTATTTTGCGGTATTTTTGAATTTATTTACTTCAAAAAGTACCATATTTTCAATGTCAATTATGGTTATTTTTTGTTTTGTTTTTAAATTTTTTTAACTACATTAAAATGTCATTCCAATAAGTTCTTAGAGCTAAAACCTAAAGATAAAGTGACTTTGCTGTCACCTGGCATCTTATTTTGGCTTATTTTAGATACCAATACATATTCTGAATTTATTTACTTCAAAAAGTACCACATTTTCTATGTAAATTATGCATATTTTTATGTTTTATTTTTTATTTTTTTATTTAACTACATTAAAATGTCATTCCAATAAGTTCTTAGAGCTAAAACCTAAAGATGAAGTGACTTTGCTGTCACCTGGTGTCTTATTTTGGCTTATTTTAGAATGCTCTAAATTACAGTTTTTCCCATTCATTTCTATGGGTGCCCATTTTTGACCCAAATACAAGATTAAGTAGTTGTTGTTGTTGTTGTTTCACCCACTTAACATTGTAGAATTGAGTCTAAAAAAAGTATGTGTTCAGGAGGCAAACTTAGGAAAAGTAGCCAAGTCTTTGAACCACTCCGATCAAGGGAAGTATTTTAAAAAATAAATCAAAAATATTTTGCCCACATTTGTCCAGACTATGGTTTTGGGTTAATAACTAGGTACTGACTCTGAACCCCCATAAACCTAACCTTAACCCATGCAGTTACCTCATATTACCTACCCAGTACTTTCTTAGGTAAGATACATTCGTGATGTATATATATATATATATATATATATATATATATATATATATATATATATATTTCCAAGATACTTACTTTTTCTTTAACTTGCTTTGCAATATTCTTAACGTAAAGTCTGCAGGTTGGTTCTCCGGGTTCGTAATTTTTAAACACAGACATTTTCTTTATCTCTGTAAATGTAAAAGAATCAATAACAAAACAAAATCAGATACCGACATACACAGTCATGTGAAAAGTAAATATGAAACAAAGTCGTTAAAGGAATGACTGGCTGACTTAAATAAATACCTGCTAGTAATCACTAGCAAACATCTGAAACATACAAACAGTCATATGACAGCCTGGTGTGCTATCAAATATTAATCTCCTCTTTAAACACCGACTGCATCTTTCTCGTGAACACTCGAAGCCAAATTCTTTAGTAGAGCTTCTCGATTCTATTTGATGTTCGGTGTACTACAAAAAGAGAGTTGCGTGCACAATTTAAAAGAGTCTCTCACTCGTCTCTGGAGAGTCTTGCTCTCTCTAGCTCTCTCCTAGAGATGAACTCCGAGGGATGTCCTCATCTTCCTCATTCTCTTCCTGCTGTCTGGGGACCTGAGCGCTTGGGTAGATCTTCCCGAATCCTTCTGAGGCTTCCTGAGCGGAAACCTCCTCCTCTGCCGTGTCTAGGAAAAAGTTCCATAAACATAATTAGAGCGTGTTTTGAACTGTCACGGTGCTCAATTCCAATCTGTTTGTGAAAGGCTGCCTGTTGCAGATTTCAATGGTGACAAGTTAAAGGCGGCATCGAAGTCTTGTGTGTACACGCATCAAAATGACAAGCCTTTGACTCTTCAAAACAAACTGGAACGCACAGGATTGTTTTCTTGTCATGCAGAAAAGCAGAATTAAGCCTTGTAATCAGATAACAAAAGGCACGTAAATTCAGATAAAGTGGAAAATCCAAGCCAGAGGAAAAACAGGCGAGTGTATTAATCTCGGAGGGTGACACTGGTGTGTTTGCGGGGGTCACGGCTCCATGGGGTTCTCTTTCAGGTTCTTTCATAGCGCAGTTGGAGATGTCACCTGGCAGTTGGCAGTAAGCCGTAAGCAAACGCGGATGAGGAATTATGGGAAGCAGCGAGGCTACACAAATCCTCTGGAAACTTGTCTGACAGATCTATAGTGCCTAATGTGTACTAGAGCAGGAAGTGCTGATAAGTTCCCTCAGAGAGGTGGATTTCTTTGACGTTTCTCGTCATTTAAACATCAGAACGCAAGTGTAATGAAAATAACTACCGGCCCTGTGCTAGTTTCTTTTATAAAGAGGGTTAGGAAAGCTCTTCATCTCTGTTGTTGGTCATAGGTAACTATACAGTAAAGATAAAGTAAACAAAAGATCGGGAATCTCAGTTTGAGAGCACTTTTATTTGCTGTGTCTGCATAGAGTGCCAACATTAAAATAATTGCGAATTGCACCAAAAGGTTTAGTGTGCGTTTTATGTTTGTTTGACAGTTCCGTCATTCCTGATTCCTGAATTAGATTTGCACAACAATATATTGAAATAAAACTGACATCATAATAAGGCTTAGTGCGATTGTCAAATTGCACAGGCTGCAATTTAAAAATATATATGTGCTACCGGTTCAGAGTGAACCACGTCATTTACACACGAGTTTCTCAGAACAGCTTGTTTAATTTTCAGTGAATACAGCTGTTCTGAGACGCTGTGAGACGCACGTGTGTAAATGAAAATACTGTGAATCAATCAAAATCTGCCAGCACATTTCTTTATTTGTTGGCATCCTGTCAAATTAAAAGCTTTATGGTGTGCAGTTTGAAAAGGAAAGAACTACTAGTATTGTAATTGGCTTTGGCAATTATATATATATATATATATATATATATATATATATATATATATATATATATATATATATATATATTAGGGCTGTCAAACGATTAATCGTAATTAATCGCATCCAAAATAAAAGTTTGTGTTTACATAACATATGTGGGTGCTGTGTATAATTATTTGATATATATAAATACGCACACATGCTTGTATATATTTAAGAAATATTTTCATGTATATACTGTCTATAGATTTATATATAATTTATATTATACATGAATATAAATATTTAATATATTAAAAAAAATCTTAATTATACATGCATGTGTGTGTATTTATATATACCAAAAAAATTATACATACAAAAAAATTATACACAGTGCACCCACATATATTATGTAAACACAAACTTTTATTTTAAATGCGATTAATTGCAATTAATCGTTTGACAGTCCTAATATTTTTTCAAGTACAATTGTATTATTACAGTATAATTTTTTTTAATTCATTTAATAATAACCACAATAAAATCATAGTTGTTATTATTTGAATTGGTCAAAAACAGTGTGAATGTGGCCTATAAAACTCAAGTGCAAAGAGATTTTTTTTTCTTTTTCTGGTACAGTATAAGTTTTACTGTTTAAGCTTTATGGCTCGAAGTTACATTTTGCAAAAAGTAAAACGTGAGTACATCCAAATTTTTCAAGTTTTGTTCAAATAGTTAAATAGTAACTGTTTGAAAGATTTGTTATTTATTTATTTAATTAGTTTTCTATGCAAAAGCACTCCCCAACAAAATCACCCCAATTATTCTAGAATTAACCATTCTTTCCAAATAGAGCTATTCAAGTCATCTGGTGAAACCTACGGTAAAACTTAAGTAAGTATTACTGTACGCGACTGGTGTGACTGCATGTTTGGGTAAATAAAATCCGGTTTCAAATAGAGGCCGGTTCTGTTTTTAGTTTCGGGTTGTTAATCTTCTAAAACCTGCCAGATCGTCCACTTTTGGTGGTTCGCCAAAGCAATTTTTGCGGTCTCATATAGACGACTGTCTCAAATACAAGCCGGTGCAGTTCGACGATTTGGGAAAATAAAAGCCCGGGCTATTATTTGAAGTTTTCCGGTATACTTTTCTATACTTGTTCATATTGCAGAAAAACTAAATTGCTATTTTGACGATTTATTGAGTTTTCTTTCCAGTATCGTGCAGCCTGAATAAAGTTTCAGGGTTATCCTGACACATGGGAGGGTCTCGGCGCCTCATGGTGAGAGCAGCTCGGTCTGCTGACAGCCCGATACATTAAACCTTCTCTCCAGCTGAGTCACTATTCTCAGGGCTAATTGCTGTGTTAATTGAGCAGGTCCGCTAGGATGGATGGGTGAACCTGGGGCGCATTCGGTGATGCAGGCGGATAGATGAATGAATGATGGGATAGAAGGAGTAGCGGGGACCAGCAGCCTTACCTTCAGTCGCATCTGCGATTTCCCGCTCTTGATTCGGTCCGGCCCCTCGAGGATGGTGGACACCTCAGCCGATATATGGAACTCAATTTTTTTCTGTCCTAGTGTCTGAGGTTGCTCGAACACGTCTGCTGGCTGCAGTGCTGGGCCTGAGGGTCTGAGAGATACAACATCAGCAGATCTCTTTGTATTATGGAAGGTGGTCTTTAGATACTATAAGGCATTGTTTAATTTTACTTAATTAAATAAAAAAGCTTATGGTTGTGTGAAATGCAGCTGAGAGTTTACCCGTGGGAATCCGTTTTGGAAATAAACAGGAAATCTTTTAGTTTGGGTTTCTTTCTCTTGGAAGAAGTCTTTGCTCTCAGCGGTCTTTTGCATGGCTGGTTAACAAGGCCCATCAGTCTGATCATCCTTTGTGAAACACAGGGAGAAGAAGTGTGAAGCTATTAAACATGCATGGCTTTTGAAAGCAAGGCAAAATACGGCAATGAAACAAACAAACTTAACACTTTGCAGCTTTTAGCTGCTGCCATACTGGAGGCTGACAATCTGTCATGAAGAATCGATGCCAATGCCGGTGACACTATCACATTTATTTTTAGGAATTTAGATTTTAGATATGTAGCAAGCACTATATTTGTTAGTAATCTGTCTGTCTGCAGGGAAAATGCCCAAAAAATCTGGTTTGTTTATTATTATTTGTTGATATTTTGATATTTAACATTTAATTGTACATGCTCATTTCTTACATTTTTACATTTAAAGTTAAATATATATATTTTTTTTTTTATCATGGAATAATACTGTTCAAAGGTTTAGGGTCAGTATGATTTTTAAGTCTTTTTGAAATAAGTCTCATAGTAAAATGAGTACTATTGCGAAATGACGGTGTTTCCATTAACTGAAGTTATGCGACTAAAACGTATTTTTTCCTCAAATTTTCCTCAAATCATGGCAACGGACTTTGGATTTAAAACCTATTCCACAGGCATGCACCGCACTCAACATTATTATTATTAATGTAAGGAGACGTGCTGTGTTATCCAACCCTATCTCGTATTATGTCCATACAGTCATTGCAAAACGAAAAATGAACTGTTGTTGTATTTTTTAAACGCAAAGTTGAGCACCAACATTTTAGTTTGACCACACCACTGCTGCGCTATACATCTCAACAAATTTTCAGATATTTGTTTAGGCAATGACTTTTTGTCCCTTTAAAACATTTAAAATATTCACAAATTAATATGGGAAAAAATTGATTTTACTAATTTTCTGAATCCAAATTAGAACCTGGATATTTATGATATTTTTCCCACAGTGCTGTATATGTGAGTTATTATAAATGCGTCTGAAAAAATAATGAGCTAAAAACATAATCTCCGGATACACCTTTAGAGAGAACTGCACCTTTCAAACGGATTACATAATCAGAAGGTATTAGTTTACGAATTCGAATTTGTTCTTTTAAAGTGAACATGTAAAGCTTTCAGTGAAAAACTGGGTTGGGAGTTCGTACGTGTTACGCGCCAAAAAGTGCGTATCGCTATGCACGCAAAAGACGCGTACCATATTCAGGCAAAAACTGTTTTTGGCATATAAATGCCACGAGAAATGACATTTGTGCTATAAAGACGAACTTTCATGAGATCGGGCTCTCTTCTACACATGTAGCCTAATAGGCCTAAATGTTATATTAGGGCTAATGACGATAATTATCATTATTATTATTTGCGGACACGGACCTAAAACACACTCCGTCTTCTAAGTCAGGTGACTGTGAATGCGCAAAACCCGTTTCCATAGTAGTTTTGCGAAAAATCCTTTTTCGAATTGCCTGAAAATCCTCCCCATGCAAGTGTAAAAACTTTTTAGCGATAAACGGAAGTTTTGCGAAATTGACGTGTTTCCATTGAGCGTATTTTCATTTCGCAATTTCAATTTGCGCAAATTGAAGGGTAATGGAAACGCAGCCACTGTTGATATTTGAAATGAACCCAAACACACCCATCCCATCTTTAAATCACCCTCTTGCTCTCTCATCATCATCACCTACTTTGACACATTCAACATACTTTACAACTGATTTTCGAATTCAGTTCAGATACATTTCAGAACACAACTTATTTTGATAGCAAGCATCTACTAATAATGTCAAACCACTCAAACAACTTGTAAATAAAATAGAAAGATGGGAAGCCAGCTACCTCTCTTTATCTTCCTCATCTCCACTCTCGTACTCGGATTCTTCTTCACTGCCCGACGCCCCCTCCTCGTGCTCCGGCAGAGGAGGGGTTTGTGGGGGGAAGGGTGGGGGCATGGGCGGCAGTGGGCCTGGGGGCATCTCAAACTGAAACGGTGCAGATGAGTGGGTTACAACTTCGTGTAGCTCATCAATATTAGCATAGCACTTATATTGATGGGATTCAGTGAAATGCAAAGCATCAGGGATGAGGTTGACTAAATTCAGGCGATGCCTGACATCAAACATTCGTCATCACGCAGCTTGAATTTAATTTAAGATAAGGTAAACATTTACAAAAGTGCATATACCAACTCACCATTGGCGGACGAGCGGTCACCGGCCCAAATGGGCTGGGGAGGTTCATCTTATTCATCAAGTGAAGAACCTGTGGAGGAACATGTTCATCTGATTAAGAAAGAAGTGTGTGTGAGTGTGTTGTTTTCACACACCTGGTGCTGCATATTTCTTGGGCACAAACATTAATTGTGACCCTGGCTCCATATGTAACCCAGATTGCTGCGTTGGAATATATTTAGGCTCAGTGATGGCTCTAAAACGGAGATCTGAGCAACAGATTGAATGTGTTTAAACAACCATCCTGTTTCGCAGAAAGCTAGCGCCACCAAAAGGCAGGCCAGGAAATTGAATCACATCATGCTGTTTCACAAAGCGGTGCGTGTAGCTTAAGGGAAAATTTTAAATACATCACTCATCCCTCCCACATGAGCGCGAATATTAATACCATCAGAATAATTCCCTCCAAATATTGTGGTTTGATGTTTTAGGGACTGGACTTGATTCAAAGAAATCACATTAGTGCCACTCTGAGAGCTGAGAACGTTTTCCTGTCTTTTTTACCTGATGTGAACTAACAACCTGAAAGAGGAGAGAGACGATGGTACACAAGAGGCATATAGATGTGCCTCTTGAACATATAGGTGTGCTTGTTTACACATTCCCAACATGAACTGATAAATAAAACAACAGAAAAAGATAGGGGAAAAAATACTTTGTTGTCTCTACTCACTTGAACGTAGAACTTGGGTACGCTCAAAAGTGTGTGTGAAATGTTTGTCAAAATTCCACTTGAAGGAGGAGGGTATAAATATTTCAGCGTTGGATTTGTTTGAAATTTCAACCTGCGAGAGGGAAAGAAAAAAAGCACACATGAAAAATTGCCAGTCGTTCCAGAAATGCTACCCGTGACAAAATCCATGAACATAATGGTGAAGCATAAATATAAGAGCGAGGTACAAATATTTGGCTGTGTTTGGTAGATGCCCACGCCTGAATTCAGGAACAGGTGATGATCAGCTACCCTTAGTTAGCTAGAGTTAAAGCTAGAAGTAAAAAATTAAAGAATTAATTATTTTTTGTGGCCAACATTTTATAACTACATTTTATTTATTTTTTTATGATTACAATCAGATTATGTAAATTCTGTAAGAACTCACTAGTTTGTACCATCATCACTTTTATTATACTACTACTCACAGTCACCAATACTGAATATTATTACTATAGTATTTATTATAGGTAGGCAATATTTAAAATATTCATAATGATTTTGCTGGTGATATAAAATAAAGCTTTTAATGTATTTATGTCTCATAAAGTCGCCATTAAACTAGTTTAATGATCCTTGCCAGTATGAGAGCAGTAAGATTTTACTGCTTTTATTATTTTTATTAATAATAATAATAGCAATGATAATTTAAGTGTCTGCTATTATATATAAAATTATATATATATATATATATATATATAAATTAAATTATTTTATATATATATATATATATATATATATATATATATATATATATATATATATATAAAAACATACACTGATGAGCCAAAACATTATGACCAGTCACAGGTGAAGCAAATATTGTTGATCATCTCTTGTCCAGGGCCAAACTGTGAACCAGGAAAACAGTGAACCAGGATGCTCCGTGGGACGACGACAAGCCGGTGGAGGGAGTGTGATGATCTGATGATCTGTTCTGCTGGGAAACCCTGGATCCGGCCATTCATATGGATGTAAAATTTGACACGTGCCACCAACCTAAACATAGTTGTAGACCAGGTACACCCCATCATGACAACAGAGTTCCCTGGTGGAAGTGACCTCATTCAGCAGAATAATTCACCCTGCCACACCGCACACATTAAACAGGAATGGTTTGAGGAACATGAAGAAAAGCCCTGGCCCCCAAATTCCCCAGATCTCAATCCAATTGAGCACCTTTGGGATGTGCTGGACCAACAAGTTCAATCCACAGACGCTTTAGCTTACAGCCTACTGGACTTGCAGAATCTGCTGCTAATGTCTAGTTGCCAGACACCACAGGACACCTTCTCTGGTCTTGTAAAGTCCATGGCTCAGCGCTGTTTTGGCAGCACGCAGAGGACCAACAGCATATTAGGCAAGTGGTCATGTTATGGCTTATCTGTGCATATATATATATATATATATATATATAGATATACAGATACACACAAAAACACACATACATACTGTATATGTGTTACAAACACATCATAATTTAAAAAAAATCATATTTAGCTGTTTAAAATGTAAAAAGTAACATGGATACTGTGATTAAATAGTGTTACCCACAACTCCAACTCCAAGAACCAACTTTTCAACTGACTTTCCTCGCAAGCCAAATGCTTTGAATGTCAAGACTCCTTCAAGTTTAATTTGATTGCATGTTCTTTAATGGAAACGGTCTGCGCCTCATTCACAGCATCACACCACCGAAAAACACGCTTTCAAGCGACCCTGCTCTGTGCACGAGCTGCTCTAGTGGAATTAAATAAATAAAAATATCTGTCACAGCTCCGCTCGTTAAGTGAGGGTGAAGTGCGGGCTCCTTGTGCAGAATTATATCTTCAGCCCACGGTCTCTTTATCAAAGGCCACCTGGTGCCACCACATGGCAGGAGCAGACGGGCTGTCACTGCAGAACAGACACTCTGAGACATGGGCCTGTAATTGGACATGAGACGGATGGTGACAGCCACTCGCCAACTTCCTCTCTTTCTCTATTCACTGTGGGCACTTCCTACAGGATTACCATGACCTGAACTACTGACACCAGGTACGGGATGTCAACCGAGAGCGTTAGGCTTTCTTAAATCTCAAGTGACATCATAAACACAGTGACACGGTGAGATCGTGAAATGCGAGAGGAAGTCAATGTGCTGATCAAACAAACACAGATGCGTGTGTACACCTACCCCAGACTGGGAGCAATGCTGTTGTCCATCATAGGAACATTGTGTTGTTGTTTTTCTTTCTTCCCCTTTTCAGCTTTAGCAGCAGCACCACTGAAACAGAAGGAACACTATTATGGGATAATAACACTATTAAGTAATTATTTTAAGTAACTAGTGAAGTAACACTACTTTAACAATTACAACAAGATATCTGAATTACTTTTTCAAATAAGTACTTTGTTTCCCCATTTATTGACTGACACCTCCCCTGTCACAATGTTAAGAGAAATTGGAAGTAAGTGCAGAGGTGTTGTGTGTGCTGTGTGAACATGATGGTTATTATAGATCTACTAAATGTGAGCATGTGTTTATGTCTATGCATCTCGTTTGCATAAAACAGATTCAGTATTCCTCAAAATAAAACAGTGAACTGCAAAACCAGAATACACAAATCTGCCATAATTACATGTTAATAACACAAACATACTTTATGCATTCATTGTTTTTGTTTCTGACAATCAATGATCCAATTCAACCAAACCAATCAGCAAAAAATGGCTTTAGATCACACATTTGTGATTTATTTATTTATTTATTTTTTGCTATTTTTCTGCAACCCAGAACCCAGGCTAATTAATTTCACTTTTGGTGTGAAAAGGCCTTTACATTTGCTGAAAATATCACTTTTAGTTTTTATATTATTATTACAAAATAAACAAGCAAAGCCCAGCCCAGGTGAGGAAAAAGTCATGTTAAAGTATAAAAAGTAAAAAAATTACTTACTTTTATATGGAGTAAGAAATATTGTGATGTATTGGACATAATTAATTAAACACTGAATATAAGGGTGTTTCTTCAAATATGGACAATTTTTGGTCATGTAAACTTGTAGAAATAAACTATCTTAAAACATTACTGTCATAAAAACTAGTTTAACTTGTATACCAACAATGCTAAGCAGTGTATATACACTGCTGACCATTGTTAGTATACAAGTTAAACTAGTTTAACTTGTATACTTATAATTAGAAATGATGTGGAAATTTTCATGATGTTTCAGGAAAAATTACAATTTTCAATCATTTCTAATTATGAATTGTGTTTAATATGATATGGTGTTGGAAATGATATTTTTAACATTTAAATAAAATAGCAGACTATTATGTCTTGCTAAGGCTAATTTCATACCTATAATTGTATGTATTCTTAGATCCTATAAATATTTTCATTATTTTTTGACATATATGTATGTATGTATATATATATATATATATATATATATATATATATATATATATATATATATATATATATACACACATATATATATATATATATGTTATATACACACTTTGTAAAACTTTATTGTCACAAATTCGTCTGGTCATAACTTTAATACAACTTTGTTGGCAAAATTTTGGTATAAATAGATTGTAATTATGTGTAATCAGTGTTTTTAAAATCAGTCAATTGAGTTTTTCATGCAAAGGATCATGCAAATCTATTCAAAAAATTGTAAGAAATTTGGCAATTGAAAAGTAGCCGAAATAAATTATTTAAACATGAACAAATACATTCCAAGAGAGTATTAATGTGTAACTATATAGCTAAATTGAATATGCTTGTTTAAATCAACCTGTCACATAAAAATGTCCATATTTGAAGAAACATCCATAAACAGTACTGATACAATTTTAGAAATAAGACACATGTTTAGACAGTGTGTATTAGAGGAAGGGAGGAATAGCTGAAAGTCTATTGTTATGATTGATTTTAACATTTACCTGTCAGACACAGGTGGGTCTTTCAAAACACTGACATTGTCCTGATCTTTAGCAAACTCAACCACTAGTGTGTGACCAAGGATTCTCAGCTGATGAAGTCTGTTTAAGCGCCTGTGGGTGGAGAGAAGAAATTTGGATTACTAACATGTCGAAGCCATCTCTTAAACCACAAGAGGAGCATGTGTATTTTAATTTTACCTTAGAGGCTGAGGTCTGACCACTGAAAGTTGCAAATGCCATATGCTTCTGCAGATGACAACACAATCAGGTTAGCTGTATTTATTCATTGCATCATTTACCCACAGCAATTTGCAACTTTTGCACTTCCAAATCTTACGACTTACAAGTGGTCCCTTCTCTGACAGCACTCTTACGGAAGAGGCACCAAAATATTTCAGAAGATCCTCTTTCTCATCTCTGTTGAGTTCTCTGGGCAGATGCCGTACGATGAGGGTTTTGCTTTTCTTTGTTTGAACGTCGGCCTCGTCCGTCTCTGCCATGATTCTACATTCAAAGACAAACAGTTAAGATCATCAGTAAGTTTGTTAGTTCATGATGCAAAAAGCATGTGCATCTTTAAAGTGAGCAGAAGGTAAAAAAGCATGTTTTCATTGTTTAGTGAGCCAAAACAAAGACTTGCTGCATTATAAAAGTTACAAGTCACCTTCATTTTGATTTCATGTCCACAGCTTTCCCTTACATTACACACCAAATTAATGTTTTAACCCCAATATAAAATCAATAATGTGCATAATACATTTAACCAAATGAGTGTTCCCAATCTAAAATAAATAATAATAAATGTTTGCTCCAAATTTGATAAATAAATTTGTTTTTTCTTGAATAGCCAATATTTTATGGCAATTATGCTAATTTCTCTCACCACATCCCAATACTGCAACAGCAATAAATATATCAACCCTGCCCAGACTCATCAAAAATGTATCCAGACTGTATAAAATCTCAACATTATAATATATAAAATAAGTATCATTATTTTTGCATTATGTTTTCACATTTACGAGAACTTGAGGGACATGAAACACTGTACATAACATAGTGGCTTCAAACTGGTGTCACAAGATTCATCTAGACAGTTATTACCTTCATATTTATATATTATTAGTAAGTACATATAAAAATTAAATACAATGCATGGGTTTAATGCATTTTAATAATTTTTAATACTCTGACAGAGCATACTTTCAGCATAATACTGCAGCGTATCTGTCCGGAACTGAAATTAAGCATCTAACGTGTTGTTGTTCAGGGGAATGAAATCCTTGAAACACAATATTTGCACAGGGTAAAAAAGGACTTTTATATATCTGATCCTTATCAAAGACTGAGGGATACGTTTAATTCACATTCAAAGAGTAACATGCTTAATATTGTATTCGTTAAGTTAGCTAAACAGTTTAAAAATTAACAAAAGCAAGTTGAGAGGTTTTGTTGTGAAGCGAGCCCTGACAAAACATTAGCAGCAACAGAAAACTCGTACAGATGAACAACCGTTTCTGGTTCAAATTAAAATGAATAAATAAAGCATTGCAATACTAAAGAAATTTAGAGAAGCATAAAGATAATAAATGGCACAGTGATGGGTTAAGAGCGAGAGATATGAAACACACATACCCGGTTCAAATTCACCCTCTTCCGCACTAACTATGTGGGCGTGTCTAATGAGGTCAGGGAAATCTGAGACCTGATTGGTTGTTTGTGGGTCCTTTCCTTCACTGATTGGTGCGCAGAGGACATCAATCACAAACGGTCAATTTCCAGAAAACATTTTTTTGGCCAGGAGATGGCACTGCTGGTAACGGAATTAAATAGGCGCTTAACTTACAGAATGTGTTCTAAGTCTATATTAAATCTGTTTAATTTATATATTCATTTAATTAGTAAAAAAATGGTATTGTTTGTAAAGTCGCAATAAATATTTTTAATAATGTTGGTAACTGGATTGAATGGTTGAGTTTGAATGTGGTCAACGTGTGTTCAGTGTCAGTGTGCCAAACACAAGCTGACTTTTATACATGCTAATGGCTTCTCTTCACTCTTCACTACTGTTTTTCTCTGTAATGCTCAAACTGTGTGGAGATCAGACAAATGTGTGTATGGCTGGCATATTACCAAACCAAATCTTTGCCCCCTTCTTCCTTCCTAGTCATACTGGCCCTCTGTCTCCTGAGTCCTGACTTTTTTTTCCATGACACCCCTTTTTCACATTTTCAAGAATCCATATTCAATGAGCTTGAAAGATAAATGTATCATGTGGTAAGTTGGCAACAGTTTATATTTGCCTAGGGTGGCCAACTAGTGGTATTTGGATTGATTGTCGCCATTGTGCCTTATAAAACCCCCTTTTTTGCCAAATTTCAGTCCCATGACATATTGTCTGTTAGTTTTTCATTTTTTGAGGTATGAAAGGTAGCTGCAACCTCATTAGTATACAATTTCAAACTCGATGACAGCTTTTATGAGTTTGTGTTATACTAACAGTCACAGAGAAGTGACCCTGATTTAAGGGCCAACTTAACTTGGAGATCGTCCTCACCATTGTCAGACAGCCTCCAAATTCCAGTGCAAATGAATTTCTTCTTTTTTTCTCTCCATTGCGGACAACATGGGCATTCCTTACAGGGGGGAACAATGCCCCCTTTCAGTCTGGCCGGCTCTGAAATTTCACAGGTGAAGGGAGGAGCGGAAGGTATCTAATCCCTGGCCTGAACAGCCTGAGCCTGGAGAGAGCAGGGAACGGGACGGCCCGTCTCTGACCACCCTGTCAGCTGGCCGGGCTAGTGACAGAAACGTGTCATGAAGGAAAGGTTTGTGCCCCATCAGCGTTGCCTTGTGAAGCATAAATCATCTACCATGCTGACTACTCGTGGTGGGACAGTCCTGTGAACTCTAGAGGTCTGCCGGTCATTGTTTGGTGACGGATGTTAATGTAAAGTAGTTTGCAATAAAATCTATTATAGACCTAATAACAGACATGTTTATTATATTGTGTTTTTTTGCAGTATGTGCAACATTTTTTGCAGTCCTGTGATGTTATAAATCCATTTTTTAAATAAAGCATGCAGTCTCTCTTTATTTTTATTTATTTATTTATTAATATTGTATATTTTGCAGCTTATTTAATACTGCCACATTACAAATTCATTTTTGCAAATTAACCATGTAGTCTTTCTCTGTGTATTTATTTAGTCATTTTTTCAGCTCGTTTAAATGGTAATGTGCTGTTACTAATTAATTTTTGCAGGTAAATCAAAATAAAAAACAAATATATATTTTTTTCCCTTTATTTATTTATTTATTTATTTATTTATTTATTTATTTATTTATTTATTTATTTATTTATTTATTTATTTATTCTTTTTTTTTTGCCCTTGGTGTTAGAAGTGGATTTTTCCAGTTAACTTTCTTTCTATTTTTTTTTTTTCAGTTAATTTAAATGGCCATGTGCTGTTACAAATAGATTTTTTCAGATAATCCATAGTTTAAAAATAAAATTCAATATTATATTTTCTGCAGCTCATTTAATTGGTCCTGTGTGGTTAAAAATTAATCTTTGCATAATATATATATATATATATATATATATATATATATTTATTTTATTTTATAATAAGTATAAGTATCAGTTAAAAATAAAATTCAATATTGTATTTTCTGCAGCTCATTTAATTGGTCCTGTGTGGTTACAAATTAATCTTAGCAAGTAAACCATGTATAATAAGTATATATATATATATATATATATATATATATATATATATATATATATATATATATATATATATATATATATATATATATATATATATATATATATATATATATATATTTATAAGTTATATTTATTTATTTTATTTTATAATAAGTATAAGTATAAGTTAAAAATAAATTCAATATTGTATTTTCTGCAGCTCATTTAATTGGTCCTGTGTGGTTACAAATTAATCTTTGCAAGTAAACCATGTTGTGTGTATATATATATATATATATATATATATATATATATATATATATATATATATATATATATATATATATATATATATATATATGTGTATATATATATGTGTATATATATATATATATATATATATATATATATATATATATATATATATATATATATATATATATATATATTATAATAAGTATACATAAGTATTTTTGCAGCTATAATGTGCTGTTTCCAATTAAGGTTTGCAGTCTTTAAAAATAAAATGCTATATTGTATTTTATGCAGCTTATTTAAAAGGTCCTGGAAGCGTTACAAATTCATTTTTGCAGGTAAACCATGTAGTCTAAAATGAAGGGTCAAAATCTACAGAAATTATTAAATCAAATCAAAATTAATAGATTAGCAGTGGTTAATGAACAAAAATACAGTGGATTTTTATTGAATATTAATTTTAGCTAAATTAGAGATGACTAAATTAAAACAAGATTCAGAACGGAATCCATATAAGAGTTTAAAAGCCAAGATTGAACTGCACCACTGACCACAGACGCACTGCAATGTGTCATGGGCAGCACAGCAAGTCTGAGTTGTTTGCTAGTAACAAACATTCATTTGGGTGAGGGTGGGTGTGGGGGGCTAGAGATCAGTGAAACAGCCCTGTCTGCAGTAAAAGTGCTTTCTGGATCAACACAAGCAAAGACACTACATTCCTCTAGCTGTAATTTATATGACAGCTCTGAAACAAGCCCGCTGTCCTTGCTGAAGGCAAAGAATTCTTAATCCCAAATGTTCAGAAACAGCCAGAGTCCTATGTCTAAAGGAAAGTAAATAAACAGATAAACAATCCCACATTTCCTGTTTATTCTCTTTGGGAATGTATGTGTGCTTTTTACATTTTTTATTCCTTGTTAAGACATTTGATCTGATACAGCATAAAGGGAAGCAGAAGCATCACAGGCTGTTTTATACAGTTATTTTAAGATGCTTATAAACTTTTATCCTGCCACTTTGAACACTTCGGATAGTTCACCCAAAAATGACAATTCTATCATCATTTAATCAACCTCAATTTGTTCCTAACCTGTATGATTTTCTTTGTTCTGAACACAAAGGAAGATATTTTGAAGAAGTTTGGTAACTAAACGTTTGCGGGGAACCATTAACTTCTATAGTATGAGGGTGAAAATACTATGGAAGTCAATGGGCATCAACTGTTTGGTTACCGACAATCTTAACCATCATTTTTAATCTTAAATTCATCTTTATCAAGGTTTGGAACAAATTTAGAGTAAATGATAACATAATAAAAAAATTTCTAAGTCTATATTTAAATCTGTTTAATTTATATATTCATTTAATTAGTAAAAAAAATGGTATTGTTTGTAAAGTCGCAATCAAATATTTTTTTTTAATAATGTTGGTAACTGGATTGAATGGTTGAGTTTGAATGTGGTCAACGTGTGTTCGTGTCAGTGTGCCAAACACAAGCTGACTTTTATACATGCTAATGGCTTCTCTCACTCTTCACTACTGTTTTTTCTCTGTAATGCTCAAACTGTGTGGAGATCAGACAAATGTGTGTATGGCTGGCATATTACCAAACCAAATCTTTGCCCCCTTCTTCCTTCCTAGTCATACTGGCCCTCTGTCTCCACAGCCAGGAAGAAATAAGATGAGGAAGATTCAAGGCAAGATGCTGCTGGTCTCTGTTGGTGTTAGAACATAAAAAACTATATGACAAACACGACAGCGACTACAAACATCTTGATAAAAGAGAACTGTATGGAGTGGTATTGCAGAGCAAATGGGCGCCATCTAATGTCAGGGAATAAATTTGCATGTTCACTCGGCTCATCGTCAGCGAAAATCGATTGGGTGTGAACACAAAAACGCGTTGAAAAACGCTGGCGAATAACGCACGCTGATATTTGTCACGGTGTGTAAGTTTTTTTAGCACATTCCTAAACGTATTCAAAACTGTTTTGTAGCAGATACAATTTACAGTCTATTTTATGAAAACTAAATAATAATATTGATGACTCCAGTGTTTTTTTTTTTTGTTCAATTCTATTCGCCCTGAAATGACAATGCCCCTAAAAAGAGCTTGTGATTTAGGAATAGCAAATTGCAAATAATGTTCAAGTGTGATGTAAATTAAAGTTATTGACTCATTTCATTGAGGAAAAAGCATTGACACGTCTTTGTTTAAAGTGTGTGTGGTTTATGTTCGCAAAAAGGCGGAACTTATATCAAAATGACTAATTGCTTATAGCACCTTTAAATCACATTGGCAGTGAGGCTCACGCAGTTGCTTCCATTTGCAGTCTTCCTGTCTTTAAAAGTAAAAGGAAAGATTTAATCAGAAGTAATTTCACAGAGGAAGGACGCTACATTCTGTCTAAGTAATTCCTTATGTCATTGGGTGCGAGCGTGCATCAAGAAAACAGACGTGATCTACTACTGTTGCGCCACCGCTTTCAGATCTTTCCTTATTCTCCATCTTTTTCTAACCTCCTCTCTCTGTCCGTTTCTTTACTTTCTCTCCAAAAGGCCTTCAGCACCTGCCAATGTCTAAACAACATGCGTTGGGGGTTGTTTTGGGTCTCAGTCAGGTTGTAATTACGACAGATGAAACACTGTGCCAGCGGAGTGGATTCGAGTTATCATTTCTTTAATTAGTCCCAGGACAACAGAAAATCAAGTCCATATGATGGTGATATCAGCACAAACCAGATTCCTGAGCAATGTGCCATACAGATGTGAGTCCAATAATGGGAACAATAGCCTTTGTGATGCATTGCTCTGGTTTTGATATGACAAAAGACACTGAGGCTTGTGACAGAATGTGAAGCAGACAGAATTGCGAATGGTATTAAAAAAATTGTAAAGCTGTGATGCTTTTTTTTTTTTTTTTTGCAGCTGGTAGGTTGAGATACAGCAGATGTACATAATACCAGTGCTCCAGCGTTTCCGGACAGTGACTTTGGTCCAATGTTTAAAGTGATTGTGTTCTAATGTTTCCAGACAGTCACTGTTGTTGGCTATCCTGTGGTTTCAGATGGCACCTGTGCGCCAGTTATTTTAGACACTAACCTACCATTATCCAAGTGTTTATTTTCAAGACTATTTTGCCAATGTGAACAGGAATTATAAAATTCAAAGTAAAAACGTGTGATCTGAATAAAAACTTACCTCCATCTTTCTTTTCATGTACCATCAGTTATGGGAATTATACGTGGGATCATTTCCCTGATCACAAGAACTTTGAACTGTGTGGCTTTGACTGAAGCTCAGCCAGGCTCAAAATGAGTCCTGCATTGACATGTAATATCCGAACTTGGGATGTTTTCAGAAAAGTCTAGCCTCATGACACATTACTCTGACGTGTTAAATGGCTGACTTTATGCTCATGTTTCAACGTCCCCTTGTGGGGGATTTGAGTCGAGTTTGTTAACAAGGAATTTGAGGCATGGCGCTCAACATTTTTTAAAAAAATGGGAGATTCACAAATCAAACCATGTCCTTTGGGCTGGGAGGAACCCAGTGTTTTACTTTAGCCCAAAGGACTTTGCAGTTTTCGTTTTGTGAAGTGATTTTGTGGTTATACTCAGAATGCTCATAGACTTAATGATCATTTAAATGAATCATTTAGATGGAATGTTCGGACAATGTTGAATTTGCACAAAGAAGGGCCTAGTTAGTTTTAGAATTAAGGCTGAATTATTAACAAGTAAGGAATACCCTTCGATGCCAAACCCTAACTGCAGCTAATTGCTATATCGACGTCATTTATTACTCAACCTAGCAGTGCATAAAGCTTCAAGGTGACCACAATGTTCATGGATGCGGAGGACATGCTATTTTGGCTCTTGAGGCCTACTAATAAGAGATTTGCTGAGCAGTCTAGCTGTATATTTTCTTTTGATCTATGTTTCATGCACCTCGCCCAATGCATTGGCCCTACCAGGCAGCATTATCCCAGCTAGCAATTATCTCGCTGATGCTGCGCCCCACCCCGCATAGACCACATGGCCATGAACACGTTCACCATAACCACTCTAGTGGTCTCCTCCTTCACCCTGGTTATACCATAATCACTTTGATGTTGCACACATGATTTCTTTCTCTTTTTTTCATTCCTGAAAATGTCTTCATTGCTGAGTGAGCAGGCAATCTTGAAATTCTTGATGTGTAGACCAGCTATCCCACGTTTTGTGCGATATTTGCACAGCCGTCATGTTCTAGCTGGGTGGTGATGGCGCAGTGGATAAGACACATGGGTAACACTTTACAATACGGGTGCACTAATATGCATTAATTTATGCTTAACTAATGCACAGATAATACTGAGTTAATGTATAACTCATGAAGAACTAAACCATTAATTAATGATTACTGCATCAGCAACTAATAAAGAGTCTATATGATTAATAGATTAAGTAATACATGAATTGCTATTAATTCAACGTGTCATTGTGTATTAATTCCTTACTAACATGTTAGTGTAAATTAATGTGTTAATTACCACAATTAGTCAAAGCTATGCACTTCAACTTCCAGTTGTCTGCTTTAATTAATCATTAGCTAATGATTTGCAAAGGTATCATTATGTTATGACTTTACTTGTTGGGGCACATCATTATTAACTAGTCATTTAGTAATTGTAGTAATTCCCACATGAACTTGCAGTAACAATTAAGTATTTAATCATGTATTAATGCATATTAGTGTACCTGTCATATTATCTGGAAGTTGAAATACAAGGCTTTGGCTCATTCTGGTAATTAACATATTAATTGACACTATTAGTTAAAAAATTGAGTCATTAGGGAATTAATCCACAATTACATATTTAATTAATAACAATTCATGTATGAACTAATACTGTTAATTAGTTCCAAATGTGGTAATGATTAATGAATATCTTAAATAATCATAGTTACACATTAATTCAGTATTATCCGTGCATTAGTTAAGCATGAATTAATGTCTATTAGTGCACCCGTATTGTAAAGTGTTACCGACACATGCCTTCGGTGTGTGAGACTCGGGTTCGAATCCACTGAGACACCAATGTGTCCCCTAGTTGCTCCAGTGGCGTGCGACCTCTGACATATATAGCAATTGTAAGTTGCTTTTGATAAAAGCGTCAGCTAAATGTAAATGTAGCTAGAGTGGGTAAAATAATCAACCAATGCATTGAATACAAGATGCAAGATGCTCTGAATTTGGTCAATGCATTTACCGATGTATAGGCCTGAAAAGTTCAAGATGATGGCCAGTGAAAAGAGATTTCAGGAAAACGTGTCCATTAGCATTTAGCTAAACTGTAGCTAGCTATGTGTTGCTATCTCAACCTAGTTTGTGTTTCACACTACTGTACATGCATACTTATTTAGTGACTTATAGGTTTTATTTTGCTGCAGTTAAAACATATAACTATCATAAATGTATACTGCACTGAGGAACAGCCCTAAGGGGTTTTAAAGCATCTGCACAATGTAAGCTTTTACTCTTGAAACTGACAAGCATAGACATGCTAGTGGTTCAAGTTTTTTGCAAGATGAGGGTCTGCCTCCTCACCTTTTAAACTGCCATACTTGTTGCTAAACCTTTGGTGATGAAAATGTCTGAAAGTTATGTTTCAAAGGGCAACTCCCCCTGTATTTGAAGCTGCTGGAACGTTGTGATTACTTCAATAGAGACATTTTCTTCCACGAGGGGTGTGTTTGAATGAGGGATGTGAATATTATCTTTCCCTTTTTTGCCTTTTTATTTTACTCTCCAAACCACTTATTACCTTTACAGAAAAGTGGAAATGTTAAGTGTCATGAGAACGCATGACTGTCTACATGCATATGACATATGGCTCCATTCTTCGATATAAAATCATGCTTTTTTTCTCATTTAAAGCTGAGCCTTTTTATATCTTCTGGAAGCATTAAAATCAGGCTACATAATTACCTATCAGCATGAAATAGGCTTTCACATCATTTTGTTGAGAAAATGTCTGTCAATATGTAATGGTCAAACTGCAAATTGGTTGCACCAGTATAGTTCCTCTGTGATTAGTCATAAAAATAACTCGATCTGACATCCCCATGAACAGCAATTACTGATTACAACATCCAACATAAATATGTGGTTCATTTATAGTCTGCCTTATAAAAAGCTTTTTGGTAGAAGCTTTAGTCCCTGTGCATCCGATATTATGTTTAATGTGTAATATGTTTAGTTGTTATGGTGGTGAGTAACAATTTTTTCAAAGTTCATAAACTATTATTATTCATGTTTTCTGTCAGACATAGGTTTCATAAGGTTTCAATGTAATTCTGTGCTTGATTTGATACAATTTTCTGTATATAGACTGAAAAATTAATACTAAGAAAAAATGTAATATTGGAAATATAACATTGCATCTATCTATCTTAGTATTAGTATTTTTCTTAGTATTAATTTGTCTAGGCCAGCAAGTTAATAGAAATTTGCTGGTCCAGAAGTAAATAAAAACGCCATTAAAATAGTCCAAGTGACTACAGTGGCTCAACCATAAGTTTACCAAGTGTCGAGAATACTTTTTGTGAACAAAAATAACGACTTTATTCAACTATTGTGGGCCTCAGAGTAAGTTCGCGTGCAGCACTACGTCAGCTATTGGCCAATGCTGGTCATGAGTGTGATGCTGGCCAATAGGGAGCCTCTGTTCTGACGTAGCGAAAATGATCTTTCTCTAAATTATTTTTATTGTGTTCCACAGAAGAAATAAAGTCCTACAGGGTTGATGAGTATATCTGATGATGTCCCTGTCTCTCTTACTTTTTATTTTGGATATTCTGTATTCCCCTTAGTTTCTGTTACCAACCCTCTGTAAACAACCCTATGCTACATAGAACCCGTTTTTCTAAGAGTGTGTATATATATATATATATATATATATATATATATATATATATATATATATATATATATATATATATATATATATATATATATATATATATATATATATATATATGTGTGTGTATATCTGTTTTGTACTGTCCTCTTTCCGTTCTCCAGTCTATTCACCTACATTCATTCATTCAAGTCAATTTTGATTATTTCTATCTTGTGTGTGTTGCCTTCTACACCGACATATTACAGATGTCAAAATTTCCTCTCTTTTTTTTGTGGCGAGATATGCTTTTAATAATTACCTTACAATTAGGTTCCTAACTTATGTGGTTTGTTGCAATTGTCCACTTGTCTCTTGATATGGCTTGGATTACCTGGGGTTAATCACTAATTATAGACGAATTATGAACTAATATAAATAGGTTTTGAAATTGACGCAAACCAAAGCCGACTTATTTTACACTGCACCTGCAGGAACTGTAATCTCAGTGGTTAAATGAGTGTGTTTGGCAGTGTCGGCTGGGGCTGGATGTGGCCTGCAGTGGGTGGGGCATGACTGGGATA